>DWDV01000088.1:0-22192 GCA_018245615.1 Mimoniades ocyalus | reverse complement strand
CTGGTGAAACGTGGGAATGTTCTACATTCCTCTGCCTACCTCTTCGGGGATTACAGGCGTGAAGTTACTTTACTTTACTTTACTTTAATTTATTTATATTTTATATTTAATTCTATTTTAGTGCTGATTTATAATTTAAAATGTTTTCTGACATTTTTTTTCAGTTTACGGTAAAATTCATTAAATTATAGCTATGATTTCACCTTGGTTACACCTTTACAAGTAAATTAATAACATATCCATTATGTTAACATATCAATATATGCAAGTGTCTTAGAAATGAATATGCAAATGTAGTTCATTAGGCGTTTTTTTTAAATAGATAACTCACTCCGCCCAGTTTGTGATCAATAAACGTTTGTGAAATTGTCCCAATACATTATTTTTAATAATTACTCTATTATGTACTAACTAGTACACTCACATCGTCTAAACAACAAGACCTATAGTCATTATCTATTTCTAAATTAGTCCAAGTAGTTTTCTTACATTTTATCACAAAAACAGTCAAACAGATTTGGTTTCGTATGACAGGTTTTAAACATGTACATACATGGTAAAAGAATTATCACATATATAAGGAAAACTAAGACGACCATTACTCAGACGTGGACAGCATAAAATTATTTTCTCATTATTTCCACAAACAAAACCATAGATTATTGGCTTCCTTATTGGTTTAGTTTTAAGTAGATTATAAAATAAATTGCGTCCAGTTATTCTCTCGAAGCGATTGATATAAAAATGTAGTTTCGCTATGTACAAATAGCAAAGGTTCTGTTTAAATACTTAATATGGTATGCTTACTTAGGTATAATTTATTTAGTGAACACGAAGACTTTAAAAGAAAAGGTGATAGATATGACGAAACATAACTGTAAATTCCTAAAAGTCTAAAAGGAGATCTATATTACATTTACCATTTACGCTGCATTTAAAAAAGTTTTTTGGGTTTCAAAGAAAAATAAAAAAGAAGCAAAAAGCTCGATGTGGTAACAAAACAACGGTTTTCAGTAGAGATTTTATTTTTCTGTCATATGTGTCTCTGTGTTCACATTTTTTTTGATGATGGAGAATTTGACATACATTGTTTCAAGTATCCAGTACATATATATTTTCAACATCTTTTTGTAGTTACGGCACCTAACAATTTCCTATAATTACGTAGGTACCTAGAGCGCAGGTGATCTACAAAAGACCCCAGGAACTAATTCGCCGTAGGCCGCAAAACAAATTGAAAAAAAAAACAACAATAGTTCTCGAACGTAACGAACGCATTAATAAAAAATACTATTCTAAATTCCAACGGCCCATTAACCGGTTCCCACGGCCGCCATGTTGGTTCGTCCTCGGCCGCTATTGGTCGAGGTCGCAGTTTAGAATTAGAATGTGTAGACCCCACCATTTGGCGAGCGGTAAATTATGTAGTCAGTTTTTTTGCGTTCCAAGTTCAAATAATGGGAGCAGCTGTTCGTTCAAATTGGCGCCCTGTCATCGTCCGGTAACAATGGAGTTAGAAAAAAATAGGAGCCATGATTATTTGGCTCGCTCAGCCGGCCAATTACAAGAGGTCGTTTTTTTTTCTAATGCTACAATTTACACTGGTAAATTCCAATACCTGACAGCTAAAGTATTTAAAATGTATTACAATGTTATCAATACAAAATAAACTCTTTTGACAGCAGACATTTGCCTCGGTTGCTTGCTTGCTCACTCAGTTCATTTGTAGCATTTGTTAATTTAATAATTTATGTACCTATTATTATATTTAGTTACTTAATTCTATGTTCATATGTTTTATATTTAGCTCGTGTTCTAATATAGATGAAACTGTCTCTACGAGCAATGGAAAGCCTAATAAATAAAATAAAATATGATTGATCTTTAACAGTTTCATCACAGGTAGTATTTATATTAAACATTCCTGTGTAGCAAGCAACCTCTCATTAAGAAGGTTAAACTATATTCGTAATACTAAATACTATACTTTTCAAGGTAGAAATACAACTGATTAATGAAATCTTTAGGAAGATAGAAAAATTGAGACTACCTTAATTTTGGATTCCACGGTTGATTATTAGAGACGGATCTGTTCAAAAGATGTTTTGATAATATAAAAAAGATATAATCTATTTGTAAACTGGACAAATAAAAAAATAAAATAATAAAATAACTTTGGGTCAATTCGAAAATAGAACATATTGGAGCTTTTTTCAAATCCGGCAACGTATTAACGACTACTGTGATGTTATAAATATATCAAAACCACCTTTACCAGTAGCCCGTGCATTTGTTGATCAAGCTTAGTTTAGTAGAAAAAAATCAGCAAGTAAAAATGTAGAGCCACCAATAGAAAAAAAAATTGAATTAGAAAAAAAAACACGAGCTATGATTATTAGACTCGTTCAGCTGGCCAATTAGAGGCGGTCGTTAGTTTCTCTCTTTATCCAATGCTCTTTGCATTGCACTGCTTAATTCTGAACATTAACTATACTAAGTCCCTCTCGATTTAGCGCAACGTTTCACAGACAAAATCGACTAGTACTATTATAAGTTATATCGAGGGTAGAGCCGCCAACAGAGGTTGCTTTTATTGGTAATTAACTTAGAAATATACCGGTCCAGCCGGTTAATTTTTAAGGGTGTGTGTGTTTTTTTTAAATCTAATGAGCATTTGCACTTTTAATATATTATGAATGTACAGTTAGCGAAATAGAGTATTTGACTCGGTTAATTATAATCATTGAATATATTTAAAATTGTGGAGTCCGTTTGTGATTTAAATATTGATATTTAATTCTGAGTGCATATCACGTTATTAAATTCAAAATCTCTTTTTTCATTTTAACTGTTTGTGTCTCTCTAAAATCCAACAGACACTGAATTGATTCCAAAAAGTAAATTATTATTTCCAAATCTTTTTAAAAAAATAAACGCCATTAAATATGCTACCTGTCGATAATTAAATTTTTATTCATACATTTTATATTGCATTTGTTTCCTCCGTTTCTAATAGCTTTTTTAAAAATATATGGCATTATTTATTATACGTGCATTTTGCGTCAAGGATTTCTACGATTGATATCGTCAAATACTCATATGAAATAGGTACATGCCCAGTGAAGATTTCATTTGCAATTATACAGTACGCTTATAAGTAGGCAGACGGTAGGTCTTGGTACTTGCTTTTGTATGCAAATACTGGTTTGATTCGTATGATAGCGGCCGTGTGCCTTGATTTCCTGTACTTCTAAATTAAAAACAACAGTGAACGAATATATTATAATTCAAAACTTTGCTTTAAAAATGTGATTATTTTCTTTACAATATCGCTTGAGAAGACAATTATTAAAAAGGGATTAACACCTAGTTGTAGCTATATAAATGAGTTAACACAAAATAAACCCCATACAATAAACAATTGGAAAATTTCATTAACACGTGAAACAAAATACATATTAAATGTACCTACTCTTGACAGTGTCGCTGTATTGACATAGATAAAAATAAAATATTCTAAACGTTATCCAATATTGGTCATGAATATTAAATTAGGTATCCATTTTCCTGCACGAGGAAGATATATTTAGATAACTAGGTATTGACGTGCTAAACAATCCGTTAGTTAATATTCAAGGTGGACTCGATTAGCGAAACGACAAGGCGAGGCTGTTCTGCCGGTCGCCATTTTGAGATATTCAACTGTTTACGAACGATTCAACGCAATTAGAAGATTTAAAAAAGCATTAAGCATAGATAATAAAGTCTACTCGATTGGTTTTAACTGATTTTTTTCTAATAATAAGCAAATACTGAACGATGAAGTCAGCATTTTATGTAAGTACAAATAAAATTTTTGGTTAAGTTTTCCGATTTTAACGATTTCTGAACTGATTTAGATTATTAACTTTAAAGTCATTTTTCTGCCTAAAATGTAAGCGATCTGCCGTGATAATTATAATAATGAATCCGATGAAATTATGGTTTTTAAAGAAAGCTTACTAGGGTACCTCTACTTCACATTTTAAATACTATTTATTGAAAGTGTTTATCGAGAAAAATATTACCCTAGAGACTAATATACAGGTATGTAACACAAGAGTTCAGAGAGTTCCTGTAATAAATAATATTTCAATACTTAAGTTTTAAAGTTACCGGGGAAGGTAATTGGTGAAATATAGAGCAGCGTTCTACACTCCTCTGTCTACCACTTCGGGGAGTACAGTGCGTGATGTTTTATTAGTTTTAAAGTTTCTAATCGCTTTTAACAATCAACACTGGTTGTCGTGGTTGTTGGTTAAATGTAGAAAAAAAATTTTTTTTTTCCATGTTTCTTAAAAGCGTAACTCTTGGCCCGCGATGACACTTTTAAAATTATTTGAACCGTTTCGTAATTGTTACATCTAAAATACGATTGCACATAGTTTAAGAACTTCAGCGAGACTTCTCAGTCGAATTTCAAAGCGTTGCTGACGAGCTGTGAACTCTAATACGTTATGGAAATACATTATTTAAGAAGAGTACAGAAGTATCGTTTTTATAACATAATATCACGCTTGCATTTCCCCGAATGTGTAGGCAGAGACGTTTAGTCTACTCTCTGCTAATATAATATATATTCTCGTATTTTAAGTCAAAAGTCTAACCTACTTTAGTGAATGCTATTATTATAGAAACGTAACCTTAACATAGTAACGTGTTAAAGCTTTGAATAAAAGGAGAGTGGTAGTGCGCATTAAGCGATTAATGAAAATTACTAGTTGCATAATACGAGTAGGTATGTGTTGATTTATTGTATGAGCAAATATCTGATGATAACTTGTTTTATGTCTTTAAAAAAAATCAAAAATATTGCAGTGAAATATCAAACGCTACAATTAAAAAAAAGTACTACTTATTTAATATGATAAAAAAATCTCGTATGAATTCGAAATACGAACAATATAAAAAATACATCAAAACGAAAGATCTGATTTGGTCGACTTTATCAGACTGTTACAATATGAAACTACACCTAGTAAACGAAACTAAACTAAGCGCTGAGCTAATTGAATGAGAGTAACTGACAAAGCAGTGAGCGAAATTGCTCATAACTTAGTGATGTCTAAGCCCGAAGAGCGCCGCAACATCTAAATTAATTCGCGTACTGAAATCAACACGGCAGAACGACAATACATCACACAGACACCTCGTTACTTTTTCCTCCTCCACATTATATAACGCAACGAAATTAAAAGTCAATATGTATACGTCGGTTATCAAAACGTTACACACGTCCAACTAACCATGAAATCGCCTCATGTTTTGTTCCCGCCCATTTCACACTTTAAATAACTAAAAAAAAAACAAACAAACAGACGAACAGAAACACAAAACAACGCGACACAGTCCCGGAACACAGAGCCGTCAGTTGCCATCACATTCCCGCCACTTGGACGCGGACGGGCGGAAAAATGTCACACATCAAAATATTTCCCCGAATGACGTTTGCTCAACGAAATTTGTAACGTCAAAAGCGTTCGCTCATTTTTTGCTTTTTTCTTGCTGTGTGTGTGTGTTTTTTTTACGAGCGGCAATGATTAGTAAAGGCGTTCGTACACTGCGGCTAGTCGGCCCCACGTGTTCCGCTAAGGGGTGGGTCTTGCACGTGAATTTTCCGAGGTTTCCACCCCCTCCGGACCGCCCCTATAGGCTTTTCTGTCCGGCCTATGCTGTTTAAGCGATCGGCTATGAAGTGGCGTGGAGTTGCTTTCGTATCATTTTTATTTTATTTCTTTAAATTTTTCTTGCTCTAACTGAGGTTTTCATTTAGCAGTTTTGTAATAAGACGGCCTGTCTTATTTTAACACGTATAGAGTACAACGTGCTTCGATAGCAAGAATGCATGTTAAAGGAAAGTGCAAAAAGCCAGCCCGCTTTGTACTCATTTTGTGAAAAGAAAAACAAATCTACGCCTTGCGAGACCAGATACGAAGTTGGTAGCATTAAGAGAAATAAAAAAAAAAATACTAATTATTCGTGCAGTGTATGTTTCTGAACAAAAAACTGCATCCAATTATTTTTGCTACACAATAGAGCCTTTTGAGAGATATCACAAATAGTATTTTTTAACGCTTTCTTAATACTAAGGAGTTTTAATTTCTTAGTTTCTGCAGCCACGATTACTTATTAAAATGGCTGCCGTGTAAGATGGAAATCTTTCAAAATACATAACATGAAAATATAATATATACTTTAATGCAGGTACTGATATAACACTTGAATGTTTTTGTAACGTGATTAATTAAAAAATTAAACATGCAAACGCAAATATTTATAGTTATTTACCCAATGAGTGTTTTTCGTTTTTACAATGATTAAATGTTCCCTCTTACAATGCCTATTCAACCCGCAGGAATTATTAATGAAATACAGATTTCTTGTGAAATCGTTGTTAACACGTCTAAATTTGATAAAGCACACAAAACACTAACCGTAATTTGAAAAACGAGTAACACATTTCGAGTGTCAATTTTGAATGCAGCTTAAATAAAAGAGAAAAAACGCGCTACCAACAAGCGGAACGGCGGGCAATAACTAGTCGCGTAATAAGCTTGAGCTGAGTTTATTTAACAAAACAAACGGACATTGCACAATGGAACTTCAAAAAGCGCAATTAGGCACAATCGCCACTCCGTGCCTTTCTCTATCCAACCACTGCCTACTTTTCATGCTCTACGCCTACACGCTTACTATTTCAGTAGATGCCGCGCGTCAATGCGAATCTCGACTTTAATGACCAAACAACAGAGCCTAGAATCACACGGAACAACATCGCACGCACCCCGTCTCTTTCCCGCGTATTAATCAAAATACGAGTTTTCTACTTTGACGTGGAATCGCAGCAAATGGATAAGGCATTGTTTCGTAAATTGAAACTATGGTTTGTCGAGCGACCAGTCGTGTATGAGCCCTCGCATTTCCATCCCCTCAGCGTCCGCTCTAGTGTTCAAACGTTCGTATGACGTCGCGGGGCTCTATCTGGCTGGTGACGCTAAGGCCCGGTTCAGACAAGGTACATAATTGCCATTGTAAGCTAAAGGGTTTACAATAAACTGCAATTATCGTAGACAATGATTAGAAATGTTGATACGGATGCAACGAACCTATTAATCACTGGCTTTTCAATATTTCATCACGAGTGAGCATCGTTCTGCCCCCGCCGTCACAAAATACCTTATTTATATACCCTCAGTCGTCATGGCCGATGACATTTACATCGAGTCCCCCGTTGCCTGAACTCCAAAGCCGCGTGTTTGTTGAACTGCGGCTTATAACACACAATCGTACAATCGTTGTCATTTATTATGAAATCGTTTTAATTTTTGCTGTTTTTGCTTTGATATACGTATGTTTTGTTAATAGTCAGATAAAGTCTAATGGATTTTAACTGATTGGTATACAAATTTGACAATTTTTTTGTTAAGATGGATTATAATTCTTTATTATTTCTTTCTTTCCTTTATTATAATGGTAACTCATGACATACACATACATATTAACGTTGACAATGCTTATAAATTTTTATTTTGTGACATCACAATAATCCATATTAGTAAATTAAATTTACACGATGATGGACATTTCGTAAAAATTTTGTATGTAATAATGTTTAATAATGTTTAACATATAGGCACAGTTAAAAAATCTAGGCACAACTTGTGACACAATAATACCCGGATAAGACATGTTTAATTACTCACAATTGTCCTTTAAAGAATCGCGTGTTAAAAATGAACAGGTTTTTTGTATTATTCGAGCGGTTTTTTTTGTAACATTAATATTCTAATTACTTTAATGTCATTCTATTTAAATTATGATGAAATCGTTCGCGTGTGTGTACGCACCTTTACAACTCATTCCATTATTACTGCGCGTGCACAAAATAAAGCAGTAATAAAAACTCACAATGAACTTGTTTTTTTTCGAAATGAATATGAATTTTTCATACGCTTTTTTATCTGTAGCCGAGTGAACGAAATACTCAGCAACTGCCAGTATTTTAGGCTACAAATAAACTTTTTAATTAGCGTCTCTGTACTGTTTACATAGGGTTTTTGTACAAAAATGTCAACTAGAATATGTGTAAAAAAATATTTTGTAATTTTTTATTCATGTGAAGTTTTGGTTCAATTTTTTTTTACATAGTAACGATTGCGTATTCGTTAATTTCATTGATCAATATTTAATTGACATGTCGTGTAATTTGTTACATGTAATTATACCTTTGAAAATTAATTTCATGTAGTAAATTTATAACTTCAGTACTTATAATAATATGTAAATCTTTCAACTACGATTGCAAGTTGCAAGTTAATTACTTATTATTGTCATATTAACATGCCAGTCACTCAAGAGGTAAGTAGAGGGCGTCGAATTCCAAGTACGTATGTATGTTCTCTCTTAAATGTTCTGAAGATACAGGAAACTTAAATTTTCCCATGGTATAATATAATACTATACAATTTTTAGAAAAGATCCTACATGTGATGTTTTAAATAACCAAATTGTGAGGACTTTGTGAATTATTGAAATGATCTCTGACATACAGACCGACGGAAGCGTGATTATTTTTATGAGATTTCTATTCTATTATTAGAACATAGAAAAAACTTTAAACACTCACAATAAATTGTTCTAATTTTCCACCCATCTACTAAATAAGGTAACGTAGTTACTTCTGAGGCTCACCGGTACTTTTTACCACAATAATTCTCCAACGCCCGTGGGAACGCACATCACAATGGCAACGCACAACTAGTTACCGATGTTCACATTGTAAAAAGTGAACCCAAATTGTTTGTAAGCGGCAAATCAAATTACAATCCACGACACAATAGTATTTAATGTAATTGATGCTACCGTTTTTCTCAAAAACATATAATTATATGTATGTTATGCGACGCTAGCGCCATCCATGTCTCGCGACGTACCCACTGCACGCCATATTTGTGTCCACCTTCTTGTCTGGGTACTATACTAGGCAAAGGACATGAAATATTGCTTCTCATATTATATGAGAACGCTATGTGACGATGGAGCAGTTCAACGAATTATTTAAAACATCGCATTATTACTTTAACACATTATACATATCTAGTTGGAACAAAAAACATCAAACTTTTAACCGTGCGCAGACCGTGGGCCGTGTCCTTGTGTCTAAGCCGATAGGAATTGAAAGTGTGACATAGTGTGGTGACGTGTTTACACGACGCTGGTCTGACTGACCTCGGTCAGGACACTGGGTCAAGTTGAGCTTGATTGCCGGCGTCCATGGGTCGAATACGTCAGTCCACATCCACGGTTGAAAAAGCTCAATGGCAGCGTGCAGTTTGCATGCGTGCAAGGAAGTGAAGTCTTGGGGGGCGAACTGTTTATTCTAGTTCGTACAAAGTAATGAATCAGAATCCTCCGAAGTATAGTGAATTGCTTTCCCACTGTATGTAATGTAGTAGATAAATTTTATCCAATGTTTGATTTAATTGGGCGCGATTAATTGCTAATAATATTTTTATACTCATCACGTATCCCACACTGGTAAGTAAACGTAACTGGTGAAACGTGAGAGTGTACTACACACCTCTGCCTGCGTCTTCAGGGATTACAGGGGTGATGTTACGTATGTTACATATTTTATGTGGATGACAACATTAACTCTTTATCGTCGCACTTTGCGACACGAGTCTCCTCTCAGAATGAGGCTGAACTCTGTCACGCTGGCCGAATACAGGCAGACTTCAGACTGCTTACGGAGCCAATTATGCAGAATTCTGCGTTGATGGAATGTTTGCATATTACCTATTGTTCGTTAGCAGGAAGGCTAAGGTTGTTGAGATTCATATCAATTTAGTATCAAGTATAAAAAGTGTTTTTCGTAACAACTGGTCTGTTGATTACGTGGTTAGAGATCCTGAATGCGAAGCCATTGGTTGTGGGTTTGATTCCCAAAGACGATTAATATTTGTATGACAAAAATGCTTGTTCTGTGTTTGATTTTAAACGAAAATATCTGTATGAATATGTACAAATTTATGTTTGTATGTTGTTTATTAGTTGTTTGGTTACCGTAATATACCTACGTTCTCTTTAGTTCAGGGTCACACCGCAGTTGCTGAAAATATTTTATATTTTATTTATAATTATTATGATATTTATAATTATAGTTTATTTTCAAAGAGAGCAGTGGAAATAACATCCTTGTACATTCATCAATTCAAATTAATTTTGCTGACAATGGAGCGGACCATTGGAAGCAATGCTGGGGAAATCAGTGGAAAACAAGAAATATATTTTTACCATAACGTAAAAAAACTCCAATATCACCAATTATTAAAAGACATATTTAAAAATAATCTTAGTCAAGCTTTTGTCTTGTGTTTCGACAGTGCATGTTTTAGTTGGATTCCATTATCGGTAGGGTATATTTGAATAACGAATGAATAAACAAATTTCATGTCAGTGTATTTATGGATGTCTCGTATATTTGAGACATCAAGAATTCTAGTTTGATTGGGAATATTAATTATTATTTTAGATGATTATAATAAATTTTCTAAAATCTGTTAGACCGAACCGACTATTACTTGAAAATTAACAGCCTGACTGTATTTTCAGCGCAGAAATATGAGGTACATTTTGAACCACAGTACATGGAAAACAGAACGCAAAGATGACGGATTATAATAGGTACTTAATTTAACAAACACTGTGGCTCTTAACGATTACTTGCAATTTACGTTGAGCATGATTTTATTGAATACTAACGAGCAACTTTTTAACGACACATCTAATAGACAATGGTTTCCATATTAATATTGGCAGATCCGCGTTAAAAGGCCAAGGTTCAGTCTCTCCGCGCATCGGAATTCAGAATGACGCGGCTGAAACTCATAGATGCGGATGATTCATTTTGTTGATCAATTCTCTTTAATATAATAATCATTGCTACTAACTAGTTTAGTTGGTACGTTATTTATTTACAGAGTGTTCATTATTGCATCCTGCACGATAATTGCAGTTGACGTAGAATTTTTATGTCGTCAAGCAAGATCTTTTACGGAGTTGGCAGAGAACACTGTGTCCAATATCCCTTGTCTTACAGGCCTAATGTGCACGTCCTATTTTGTTCATTCTCTTGACACGTGCGCCGGTTAATAAAATTATTAATTTTACATTTAAATAAGCTTTCATATAAACACTGTACTGTATTTCAGATGGTTAATACCACTTGTGAGACTTTACTTTATAATTGGTGTTAAAAGAAAATTCTAGAAGTAATGTGTAGGTATGTGATATGAAGGTCCGTCAACCTGACGAAGCAAATGCGTAGCGGAACGTTACAAATATTACGAAATGAACGAAAACGTTGACTTTTGCCAAAAACTTGTAGGGCGGTACCTACCGTCGGCCCGCCCGCCGTGCGCTCCCCTTCGCCTTTCTCGCCATCAACGCAGAAGTAGCATTTGTCTGCTGGCTTCCAGTCCGTGGGCTCCTCTAGCTCCACCTTCGGCTGGGTCGCGGGCCGCTTGATCAAACTCTCCAAGATCGTCTCTCTCTTCCCCTCCGGGGAGCGCGTCGCCTCTTCGGGCGCGTTGATCTCCTCGATGGTCTTTATCTTCAGAGCCGGTGGCGGGTCGGTGGAAGGCATTGACTCGTCGTCGCTGGAGGCTTCGCCCTCGCTTCGCCTGGGGATTAACGCGTCCTGGTATAGTTTCCATTTCCTTCGACCCATCAACTCCTCCGCCACCCGTTCTAGACCTGGAAACGGAAGATGATCCGGTAAGAAATTATAATGAAACAGTCGCATAGAAATAATATATTAAAGTGATGTCCGAACAATTATATGAAAGGGGAAAAAATGTTGGCACAAAACATTACGCAGTTATAAAGTATAGTATTCTTTGTTTAAAAAAATGTTACAATGTGATAATAGACTACGTTATAATGTCATAAATATGAAATATGTCATAATAAAAACAACGGTTCACTTTTTAAATGTGTTACAGATAGGCACTAGTAACATCGTCCGTAAACTCAGATATATATCATCTGTGTGTGCAATAATTAAAAATGGAACAATTTACTTTCATTCGACTAGAGCAGTGCTGCCAATAAAATAGTTATAAGTCATAAAAGCCCGCCATTATAGCCATTTAGAGTGTAAAAGCGGAACTTTCTCGTCACAAAAATGTCGTCGAACCCGATCTGTTGAATTTATTGCCGTGTTTTCGTCTGTCCGGTTTAATTATCAAATATTAATTACATTTCATATTTATTACGGCCGATAAACTCTTGAATGTTGGCAGCAACCGTTCGAACTGTTTCCAAACGCTTTGAAAACTAAGTAAATATTGTCTATGTTTTACGTAATTGTCTGTAATAACGTTTCAAAAATAGAATTCAATATTGTTGTACGTATAGTATTAGACATTGTACTCGTATATATACTGTTTCACATGTATTTTACACAAATACCAAAAATCGTAATGTTTACATTTGTTCGCGATTTCCCTATGAGGTTTTGCAATGGAGTTCCAAAAAACGTAACTTCACGCTTGTAATCCCCGAAGAGGTAGGCAGAGGAATGCAGAACACTCCCACGTTTTACCGGTTAATTAAACTTAATTATCACACTAAGTATTTTAAAATAATCTTTTAGAATAACAAAAATATTCAAAGTTATCAGTCATATCGAACCATTAACTTCGACAAACAAGGACACCATTAACCGACATATTACAAAAAGTCATATCTTTTGGGTTTTTTAAATCATTGATACGACTGTAGTAAGAATTGCGTATTAATGGTAAAGCGGTACATCATTATCATCCTGTTCCCGTCCAATGCTGGACACAGACTTGTCCAATAGCACGCCACTGGGATCGATCCTAAGCCAACCGGCAACCGTATGGCAGCGGTTGGATACGATCCTCAGCTCTTCGTATCCTACCGCTGCCAGCCACTGAGTACATCGTATATAAAACAGTGAATCAAATTTGTGAGGGTTGACATAATGGGTACCCGGTTCTCTCAGCCCACCCCGTGAGGGACTTGGCGTGGAAGTATAATGATAATAAGTGAATAAAACAGTACCCAAGCCGTACAAGCAAATTGCGGTGTATTGTATTTAAAATACATTATATTTCTTTCTTATATTATTTTTCTCGATCACAATGAATCATTGCAGGTTCATCGGCACCGCGCCGCTCGCTGGGGACTCGTTCGCACTTCAATTGCATTTAGATATAGGAAGCAATGCACTGATTTTATTGCGGTGTTTTAATATTTATTGTAATCTATATAGATATGCATTTGGTTGCTTCGTTGGTGTAGTGGAGAGGAAGTCCTGGGTTTGATGTCCACGGAGTCTAGAATCGTGCCCGGTGCTCGGTAACAGGTTCACAACTTTTTCCATTAACAGCTATAACATAACTTGTGAAAAAGGAATGCTACACCCTACTGCCTACCCCTTCGGGACAATACAGACGTGGTACTGTTTATTTATTAACATTTTAGGTTTTTTGTGTGCACGTTTCTCCCCCTTCATCGTCACACTGAATCTCTTTTTATTATTTATCTGAAATATAACTAAGCATATGAGTTAATTGATATTTTGAGTTAAGTTCTTGCTTGTATTCTATTATAGTCCGTAAAGTACGATGTAGCCAGCAGTGGATTTACGAAAATGCAATCATCCTCAATCAAATTTGCATATAACAAGGCACAAAAACGACTTGCCGGTAGTGTGTCGTGCACAAATCGATCGAGTAATCGCATTTTGAAAATGGGGGATGGTTTTTGTGCGCGTTTTAATATTATTATCATAATTGTATTTTTTTTTATTAATATACGTTTTGTAACAATAATCGAAGGTTCTAAAATCAATGTTACTTAAAAAGATTTAATAAATCTTATTTTGTTTTTTATACTTTTTGCACGCTTGTCTTCTGGTCTACTTGTTGTTGTTAGTGAACCTAGCTTCGACGAGTAGGGTTGTGGGTTCGGTTCCTAGTTGAGACATACATATAGGTAGGTGTCCGATGAGCAAGAGTATCTGTTCCGTGTTTCATATCCCATGTCTGGGTGATTTGGGACCCGATGTGCACAATGTTATCACGGCATGTCATTTGAATTTCTTCTAATTACTGAGAGAATATGAGAAAAATTCAATGTTAGAACAATTAGCACTGAAGTTTTACAGAGCAATATTGAACGGATTATCCATGGTGTTTATTGCTCAATAAAAAAACCGTCACTTGAGTGCGAATAGTTTAATTTCCATTGTAAGATAAGTACCTCAATCGTTCTCACTCATTCCTTTAATTTGTCCTCGGTACCTTCTATTTTCCGATAGCATAAGAATCAACCTGCTCCATTGAACCATGTGTTTAACACGCGTCCATTAAAAAACGGTTCACGTACCAGCTATCATATTAACTTCGACGATTACTTTCGCATGCAATCCTATCAACGCATCCTCCACGCTGCTATTATCCCCATATAGCATCATAAAGAGAACTTTGAAATCATCGGATTCTTTCAAAAATTTTGCGCTACTTTTAGATCATGTTGGCTTTTGATATTCTCTTAATGCGTAATTTTCTTTGAGCGAATAGTGAGGGTGATGAGGAGACAGAAGTCTTTGCAACCAGCAAGCGAGTGTGGACAGAGTGATGAATGTAGAAGAATCATGTCAGGTCTGCAAAGATGGAAATATACCCCGCGCTTTCTGCCTACCGCGGAAGTGATTTGGTATGAGGTGATTATAATATACAAGCTTGCTACTCGCACACCCTAGGCTGCATCTCGTTTACCCTCAGATGAGATAGCAGCCAAACTAGAGTCTATTGCTAAATAAAAAAAATCTTCGTTAGAATTTGAAGCTTAGGCTTGTCCTAAGCTGTTTTCAATATCACTATTACAAGTCAAATGCAGTACAATTCGATCGATGTTTATTAGAAGAGAGGTAGTTAGCAGCTGGGTGAGATCTGCGGAGAACCGAGAAGCTTATGTTTAGCAGTGGCACTGTGCCCATCTGATGATCGAAAGTGCTCTGGCGTCTGGAATTCATGAATCGTCTATGAATTATCACTTCTATCTTATAATCTCCAGATAGCTCAGACAAATCAATTAATGAATTAAACCCCTCCTATTTTTCCATTAGCTTAAAAAAATATTAGTGGGGTATCGAAATATCAAGATATCTTTCCAATCGGTAAACCAACGCCAATGCGTTTGGAATTATCACAAATAATCTTTCTGAAAGAACGCCTCTAGAAAAGATTGGTCTTCAACAAAAATCGAGCTGAAAGCGTTGGGCACAAAAAATACTTAGTAAAAATCGTGGCTATGTAATAAAACAAGACAAATTAGCTTCTAATCAAATCAGATAATCTCCACTCAAATCGCCGAGTATTACCAGTAACAGTAAAGACGTGAGCGAAAAAGGCAAAAAGCCAAGAATCCACCTCCCACGTATACCTATATAATTTTCAAACGTTTCCATAGAATTTTTAAGCATTACAAAACTGCGATCATTAGCTTCTCTTCACTGGACTGAGACCCTCTCTAGTTAATATTGTAATTAATGTGGTGGCAATGAACTCTTATGGCATGGTGGTGTAAAAAAATAATTGCATATTACGACTGGCTTCCAAGTAAATCGGTGTTCTCTGCCAATGTGAAATCGTCTTTTTACGCGCTGCGTGTTGCCAGAAATGTATTTTGAATTGAATTTTGCATTATCTGTTACGTTGTTTCTTATGTGTTTACGTCGATTGGTATTTATTTTATCTACAAAAGTATGAGATGCACGTGTTTTTAATCTACTTACTACTTTTTTCATTTCGCTCGCATTTCAAATATTATAAACATTTTTGTTGTTCCGCTGTTGAACGAGAGCGTTCAAATAATATTCCACTACTAGCCAAATATAATATGAATTAATTAAAAGTATTAGTTTCAATGAAACCGAGTCAATTATGTGCAGATCCAATTTAAAACAAATTAAACAAAAAAGTTGTAGCGTTGTACGTTGTAGCGTTCGCCCAAAGTCGCAGATATTAACATCTAATTGCAAGTGACATAAAATTTTCACTAGATACAACAACAATATGCATACTAGCAATAACCTGTAAATGTTAACAATTTATATTCATTATAGTTTTATTGTGACTATTAAAGCTACTAAAAGTTAATAAACAAGATGAAACAGCGGAGAAAGTTAAGCGGATAAACATCGTAGTTACGTGCGAGTGACTAGTTTGAAAATCGTCAATAGTTACGAAGAAATAATAACGAAATAAACTGAACATACAGCATACAGCAAGAGCAATAAGTTTTAAATGATATGCTCAATACATATTCGCAGATCGTTGTAAATAACGTTAGAGACACACAAGTCTCACGAACGAATATTAATATTTTCGAGATTAATATTTCGAAATTAATATTAAAATTTTCGACTCTTAGGCTCCCTGTTTTATCTTGTTTTGGTTTATTTTTCGCTCGCTCCAAACCCTTTCTGGAGCAATTTTGTATAATAATGAAATGTTTATTAGTGAAATCTTCGCTGATTTCTGTATTTAGTTTGTTTTTCTTTTATGTACATGAATATGGTATGTTTCCCAAATAAAATAACATAAAAATAACATTCGCGTCGGTAATAGTTCATGGAACATTCCTGAATTCGTGTTAGAACACGATATAGTTGTGTAATAATGAGGACACTTGTAGTTAGATGGTTCGGAAATGTAGACATAATGGCAAATGAAAGTTGACAAAATAGATACATATAGGTACCTAGGTATAGTACGAATACTGATGGATGTACGTCGAGGGAGGGCAAGACTCGTCTTCTCGATCAAATAGCTCAGGTAAATGGCTAATGGAAGAGCCAGATTATACATAGAGTGAAGAAGGTTGAAAGAGCACGTTAGATCTGAAGAAGTGGAGATATTTGAGTGAACAGGTTTAGTTTAGATGAGAATATATGACGAGAGGGTTATCGAAATGAGACTGGTTTGTGTGTGTTATAAACTACATTGTGTGATTGTTAAGCATTCCCCACTATGTTAAGCTTATCTACGAGATGTTAAGCATTCCCCACTACATGGTTAATTACACTCTTCTGCGTACTCTTTCGGGTACATACAAGAGTGATGTGAGTGACGTTCCAGTAGTTCAGATCCTACAAACCCTGATAGAAGAAATGCGGAGCCTGTAATCTCCGAAGGGGTGGGCAGAGGAATGAACACTCCCACGTTTCACCAGTTACGTTTACATCCCGCTATGGACTAGGTGATGAGCCTATTGCCATACACCGGGCACATATCCAGATTCTGAGTCACTACTAGAAAATCTAAATTAGAAAAATTTAGTAGTGCCCGACCCGGGAATTGAACCCAGGATCACCCAATCGGCACTCGCACTTGTAACCCTCACTACCAACTAGGCAATATCATATCGACACATCGAGCATATCGACATTGTTACATTAAAAAAATATAAAACTCTCACTCACTATACATTTGTGTTCCATGCTACTGTATACCGTCAGACCGATGTGTCGGACACTGACAGTAAACAATGAATGTATCATGATGTTCAATTAATATATTTGTAAAACGCATACATTACATCAACGGTCTATCTTTCTGTGCTCGTTCGCTATATAAACAGTAAATGTGCTGAATATCGAACTGCGCAATATTTTCAAAAGGGGGTAAGTAAAGAGCTTTTATTTTACATATAAATAATGTAAAATATGTGCTCGGGTTCAAATCCTAGCGCGCACCTCTTTACAAAATGTGCGTTTTAAATTTATATATCACTTGCTGTAACGGTGATTGAAAACATCGTGAGGAAATCTGCACACCTCAGAGACCTCAAAAAAAAATTGTTCTCTAAGGCGTGTGAAGTCAGTCAACCTGCACTTGGCCGGCGTGGTAGACTATGACCTTAATCCTATCATGAGAGGAGACCCATGTTCCAACAGTGGAACTATAAAAAGGGTCGGAAAAAAAATACATCTATGAAGATAGTAATGAATGTAGAAGAAGCGCGGCAGGTCTGTAAGGATAGAGATATTTGGCACGCGGTGCTCCGTGCCTACCCCGTGAGGGACCTGGCGTGAAGATATGTATAAGTTATATATGTAATGTAGATGCCTAATTGACGATATATAGATTTTATACGATAGTGTTTAAATAATTTAAAACAATGGCTACGTATGGCAATAGAAAAATTTGCATATGTTTTATAAAAGACAAAAACGCATACAAAACCAGCGCCTGCGCAGAGGCCGGCGGCAGCGTGTGCCGCGTACTGATTGGCTAAAATGCGAATACATTGGTCTATTTGAAGGTCGCCGTGAGTCAATATGTTAGTTGTGCATGTTTGGGCGGCGGTTTGGGTGTCAAGCTGAAGCGGGGATGATTTAAATATTCAATTTTATATAGGTACCTAAATCGGTCATCGAAAAAATCGAATTATTATAAAAATTCAAAATGTTCGTCCATACATACAATTTATCTAAGGGAACATTAAATCTTAGTGTATGAAAGAAAAAAATAGGATTTTAAATAGCCATCTGATCCAAAACTAGATGATTGTTACATTCAACACAAGAGATAAATATTATACACGTATAATAATCTCGAATACTCAGTTATTTGAATGTCATTTTGTTATTAATAACTAATAAAAGGTCATCTATGCAGTCGAATACTAAAGCACTATAAAGTATTACTTCAGTAGAAATCTTAAATTTAAAACTCCTTTGAAGAAACATTTACTATGCTAGTTTTGACACTGCAGAACTGTTTTTATTCCTATAACGGTAACATTTTTTCTCAACCGTTCAACCTTTTTGGAACATGTTTAGTGTTTTTTTTCTAAACCCAAGTTACTATTATGGCACAGAAGTAAGTAGACTCTAAATTTAAAAATAAAAAATTACAAGAACTACGTAACCCATTCATTACATGGTGCGGTTATAAGGAGAAATAAAAAAAAAACGCATAAATTATTAAACGTGGCGTACACAGTATTTTAATCCTTCACGATTTAGATAATATTAAAATTAATTTTAATTTATAATGTTTATAATTAACATAAAATTATGCATTTCACGTATTTAGCTCGAAGTCGTATATAATATTAAACCTTATTACGCTTTTTTAGTACTGAAAGATGATTTTAACGATAAGTTTTTAACCATATTCCGTCACGCCAACTCAAAACTTCGCAATGGTTACTGGCTGTAACCTATTTACCTTTAACTACACTGTTTTTCATTGTAACTCGTTTGTCGGCTTGTTAATGGTCAGAAAGGTATGGAGGTAGGTATTTGCGATATATTAAAAAAATATGTCGAGTGCGGAACGATCAAGATAAAATATAGTCAAAAATTATATAATCAGTTTGTTACAGGTCTAAAGTGTGAGGTACTTTGAATATGACAAAAAAGTATGGCCAAAAATCATTTATTAAACACTGACTTAAGAAGATTAAGGACGAATTGATAATTTCAATATAATAGTGTCTGTAATTTTTTTGAGTACCTACACGTGTATTTTGACAACGCAATATAAAATTTCATTAGCTTTCCCATAAGCTTTATTTTTCCTTTTACAGACTATCATTCTTGTGTTTTGACAGATTATCATTCTTGTTAGAGACTTGGAAGACTAGTAATTTGTACATTATGTTATTTAGTACATTATTACATATGTACATGTTGAAGTATAGTGATGGTACGGGTACAGTGGAAGTGGGGGTAGTTTATTTTCCTGTTGGACGGCACCAGTGTTTTATTCGTTTTTGTTATTCCGTGGCAGAGTTCGTGTAGGTTAACGGCAAAGCGCGAGGTCAACTGCAGCTTCGTTAGAAAAATAAAATATTTTATTTTTATTATTTCTTATATATTCCAACAGGACTTTTTAATATCTTTGTATTTTGTTTTAATTAATGACATAAACATTAATACAGACAAAAATACGTTTATACTTTTATATGGCAGCGATACATAAATACCACAGCTAGTGTAAATCTTTAAATAAGGACTTGTACTTAAAATTTATACAGATTGTTTATTACAAGCATAACTTGCAAATAAAAGTGTTTCGTGCGCTAACCGCTCCCGCTCACGCTCCGGCCCCGCCCCCGCTGCCGCTCTGTCGCTCGCACCACACGCCATGAATCAACGCGGAAACGTCCCATGTCCTTGTTGGGCAAAGCGAATATGCGCATAGAATCGCACACATTATTACCCGATAATTATCATTATTAAACAAAGTCCTTCTTAGGAGCGCTACAATTAACTGACTGCGTTTTTATGCCATTTTCTGGATTTATGGGCAAACGTCATTTCTGTCGAGCTTGGGAAATAGCTAGGTGTTGCGTAATGTGCTACCATGGTGGCTACAGCACTAGTTTATATAAAGTCATAGCGCATGCTTTGTTATTGAGACGTTACAAAGTCATTTTATTTTTATTATGTCCGCACGTTGTACGGTGTAGGCAGAGAGCAATGTTTAATCCGTAACAGTTACTTATTAATATCATCAATTACAGTAAAATTATATTATTGTAAATTCTTTAATAGGGCGTAATAGTTTGTTTATCCGTTAGATACGTCCTGGCTGAAAAACAAACAGATCTTTATGATTTGTTTTTTCAGGATAGAGGAGGGATTAAAATTTCAGCTAAGATTCCTACATGAGTTTCCAAGATATTTGCAGTTTTAATTGGCTGAATATCAAACTCAAGTCCAAAAATGAAATAGGTACTCGCCAGCCCTTCAGTCGTCAAGGTGACAGATGTCACACGCAGTCCGCAGTCCGTAGCATGAGGTATTTAGACTTAGTTCTCAAGAGCGTGTATAACATAAGTACGTCCTGCTGCAGCCGTATGCTCGTCATCATTACCAGCCAATCTCTGTTTGCTGCTGGACAGACACCTCCTGTAACGAGCGGAATCGTGCCGTGTCCTCGGTTTACGTTCAGCTCTTGCCTGCTACATGTTCTTACCACCTTTGGGCAACAGCGTTAACGGCGCCTGAAGCTGTGCTCTGCGATCCCCAACCAGCATGCCCAGCGTGGGGATTATGGGCTTAACCACTCTGGAGAGATCTTGTCCAGCAGTTGATTAAGATAGGCTGATAATGATGATACAAGTACGAGTATGTTAAACTTTATTAACACAGATCACACTAATGTGTGGGAAATTCCACATCGTACCAGTTTAGGTTTTAATGGAAATATATTATTTTAAATACGATGTTTAAATGCACATGTGGTGTTATGTGATTATATTACCATGACATTAAAGTTTAATTGATTCAAAATGATAAAACACTTCGTCACATTTACCAGCAGATCTATCAACATAGGAAAACAATAGAAATGTCTATACACTATATAAAATGTAAGACAAATATAATTTGATGTATTTCTCAAGTTATATTCTTTGCTTACGTCTCTGTTCGTCGTGACCTAACCTCGCCTTAACCCTTCTCGTTCTGTAATAAAACCAGGATCCAACAGCGGAGCGGTTGAACAGTCGTTGTGGATGTTGTATTTTTTTTGACCTCTTTTATTAATGTCCGTTTATTAACATCTGTATTTAACCTAAACGTGTTCCAGCAAGTGGTGTTAAGAATAAATCTTTCAGTAAGTTAGTAACACAATACTGTGTCGTCGTACATTACGTAATTTGTTTTATTCACGTTAAATCCCCTCCGGGCGTGCATCGTCTGTGATTCGTCTTAAATCTGAGACAATGCCACCGGATATGGTAAGCTGCGACCTAGTCGGGCGACCTTAGCGCTCTAAAGGCGCGTCCACACTGATTTTTATGTATTTTGCCACCCGAAATACTATCAGTGTAGAAGCCTACGTAATAATGTTTTATTTTTTTATTTTTTTTTACACACGGCCATCTGATCCCAAAGGAAGCATCAACAGAGCTTGTGGTATGGTAACCAGACGGCTGATAAATTACATATATACATATAAATATATACCTACTTAAATAGATATTTTTCTTTACTATATTTTTTTTATTTTTTTTACACTCAGACACAGAACAAATACTTGTGCTCATCACACAAATATTTATTCTGGGTGAGAATCGAACCCACGACCCCCGGCGC
>DWDV01000087.1:0-22285 GCA_018245615.1 Mimoniades ocyalus | reverse complement strand
TTTCATTCCATATATTTTAAGCTATTGTAAAAATAATTTGAAACTATCATTTAACATGTTAATGACTACGTTTATTGTGAATTGGTGCACCGGGCATTGTTCGAGAAACATTTTTTTAATAAATTACTTAAGGTTTGTAATTTAATTTGTAGATGTAATTGTTCGCTTAGGTGTTAAATATTAACATGATATCATAAAAGTTGATAAATATTTTATAATTAAATTTTACGATAAAACGTCGGGGGTAATGTTGGCGTCTTTAATATTTTATAAGGTAATAATATCTTTCATTAGGCTCGTAAAAAACTGATGGACTGATTATTTTTTTGTCGTTTAGGTGTCGTAATTTTTCTTTAGCGTAGAAATTTAAATTACTGGTTGTACTTATTTCGAAGATTCGAGTCAGACAAAAGTACGGCAGTGCAATAAAAAAACGCTTTATATAGTTACTATAATATTTGTATAACCGCTAAGGCTTGTGGAAACACTGTAAGACAGATATATACATAGTTGTAGGAGTGGGAATGTATTTAATTAAATTTATGTCCTCTATAGAAATTTTACAAATGTTGAACAATGAGCAATTGTAACAAACTTAGTGTACATTAGACTTGAAACCACAATACTAATAAAGGTGCTAAATCACTGCCGTGTGACGTTATATCGTTTTTAAAATTTCGTTTCAAATTATTATTAAAGAGTGACAAAATAAGTGGAAGGCATATAATTATATAGTTATACATCTAATGCTCAAATTTTCCGCTTGAATTATTAATTAGTTTTAGTAGATCTCAACTTATATGTTATTAAATTAGCAATTAGTTTATTTTTTGCAAATTCTATACTGTTGTGATATAAGACATAGGAATTTTGTTTCAATTGTAGTTGCAATTCATTCCGATATTATAATTAAGTATTTTATTTCAATTGTTATTGTAGTTCCCAGTTGTCATATTGTAAAGGAATAATGTATGTTTTGAATAAGCAACCGTCTCTGCTTTTCATCAGGAAATGCATGTTTTTTTTTCCAAAACTTGTTAGGTTTCGTTATTAATAATTATATTTAAAGTAAGTAATATTGGGTGATTGAAAAGTAGCATCATGTGAAAAACAACTAGTAGTAACGGCAACAATTTTTTTCTTGTCGATTATATTTAGAGATTTAATTAAGTATGTGCCTAGAAACACTAACATTCACACACGGCTCGCTCTTTTATACCCCTGTATTTTTAAACTTAAATAGCAATTACCGCTCTATTCCGTATAGTTGCATGCATGCGCGAACTTTCGTCTCGGAGTCAAACTACTCCAGCATGATCGTAAATACCTACTTTACACAACAATTTGTCGACAATGTCGTCGTCCATATCACCGATTCGTCCTTATATTATTACCAACGGCAATATCTTGTAGGTATCTTAGGACTATTAAGAATCGAGTAAAAAAAATTGTAAATAATTTCTTTAAACAGCGTCGTATATTGAAATACTGTCATAGAGTATTTCGACATCAAAGCTTGGATCTTCATCAAACTGTGTTCATCACAAATAAATATATATATGTGTGTGCTTGTATATATAAGCTTTAAGACTTTTAAAGCAAAGCCCGAAAGTGAAAAAAAGAAATATAAAACAGACTCCGATCATATTTCTAAAATTCAACGACAATAAACGCCACATAGTTTTTAACAAAATTTATGTATTTAGCAATAAACAATTAGTACAATTCATATAAAATATAATAAGCTTAGATGTCGAAAAACTCTTATTTGCTTAATTAGGTATTTCAAATCTTGACCACATACATACTTAATACGGTACTCAACATTCAGCATTTCGTTTACATACAATTCAGACTATGCGTGCTATGAAATCACTTTCAAGAAAAAAATCTAGCATAAGTTAAGCATACATTCATTTAAAATGCTTAATAAATTTGAACTGAGTTTACTACCGCTAAAGAAATGATGTCATGTGGGTCATGAGCATTTCACCTTTCAGAATATTTGCTATTTCTTTATAGATTAGAGCCGCACAAGTAGACCATGCAACGCTTCCCTAAATTAGTTTACAATTAGATAAATTAGCTTGTTTTGCTCGCTAGTACCAGCTATTCAATGAAGCTCTAGTCAATTGTTTATCTAATTGAGCATTGGAACCAATGTTGTTATGGTGGGGAGCTCATTATCATAAATGTCATATTCTGAAAACATTCCAGAATATGGTGATTTTTAACTGTGCTCCTTTTCGTAACAACTGGATTCCCTCAAATATCTGAGAAGCAGAGCTCCTGTCGTCAGCTACGACGATCTAATATTACGTTTTCGGTGACGCTAACAGGAAAGTTGGTTCCTTAAGGTTTAGCGGATATTAAAAGTCATTTTTACAACGCATACAACCTCAATTATATACAAACATAAATCATACATGACTGCCACAAACATAAACACCAAATCGTTTTATATATAAATAGTTAAATATTTTATAAACGAAAATTATATTAAAAAGCATTTACACCGCTAATGTGTCCATTACCGGTATTGTTGTAGAATAAATAAATAGTCTTATACCGTTAATCCACTACGATGTCGTTACCAGAGTCCGATAGGCAATAGTCGATACAAAAAAATTCACCGGCGTGTTTACACATTATCCGATATAAATCCGATATCATTCTATGTTTTATATTTAGTTCGGTACGAAATTACGCACTAATTTAGTACGTAATTAATTATAATTAACGTATAAACTACGAAAGTTAGGCGTTAATATATTTATTTATCGTCTATGAAGCCGATATTATTGCAGATAACAGTGGGTTTATTAAAACAATCGTGAACATTCACAGTGCTCCGATATCGGCATCCGATGACGATAACGTATTGGATAAAATTGAGACCGTCTTATTGAATCAGTGAGGTAGCATGTTGTAGTCATATAGATTTTTTTTATATATTATACCTACTTTATAATGTCTGTATGATGCAAATTGAAGAATCAGTTTATATCTATGTTTACTATACATTATTATCGTTGTGTAAGTATGTTTTAGTCTGTGATTTTTGAACTATCGCCCGTTCCTTATTGATCGGGCGTAGTAGCAGTTGTAAACTGCAGATTTTGTTGAAATTAATGTCTAATGACTACGACATGATGAATATTCTGCTCAACTGCTACAAATATATTCATAGAGTTGTGAAATATAAATGGAAACAATATGAATGGTATGTATGTCCAATGCCTTATAATAAAATTTAGCTCAATAGAATAAACATAAATGTCAGAATGTGAAAATGTTATATTTGTAGCAGAAAGATAAAAATTATAAACAGTACAATTGTTGTGAAGTGAGTCGTGTTTACAGAAAGGCCACATGTTATTGATAATTAAAATTTAGATTTTTAATTCCATTCAAATATTCAGTACTAGATAGAGTAATAGATATATATTTGACATATATAAATTTATAAGTTACACAGCGTCGCGTCATGCAATGTAAAAATTGAGGAAAAGATGAAAATGCAAGGGATGAAGATGCAACAACATATTTCACAATATTATCTTATTGCAGTTTGTTGAAAAATTCTAAATTATTCATTAGAAATTTATGGTAGGTCTAGTGTGAGGGTAGAAATAGAAAGTTTTGATGTAGGTTTAAGACGTGGTCGCGCGCCGCGTCTCTCCGAAACGAAATTCTAAAGTATTTGTCTAGTGATTAGTCATTAAGTTAGTTTAATATTTGATCAACAAACGTGTAAGTCTGCAAGTCTTTTCGATATGCACATAAGTATTAGGTCATAAATATTATTGATAATTTTATACTTTTGGTGTCCGATCTCAAAGCTATCGTACGTTTGTCTCACAAAAACGAATGCCTTATTTTAGATTATACACGAGGAAAAGGGATTTTCGTAATGTATAATAGTAAATAGAAATAGAGCACACGGAAACTTGCTTTTTATTGAATGTTAAATAGGTATATTAAATGGCTTTATAAAGTAATGTAGCTTTTAGGTTTATAATAATAAAAAGATTACTTAGTCAAGTAATTGCATTTATATTATGTATAGGACTGAAAACGAAGCAATCTAGTCACTCAAAACATTTAATGTTTGTTGAATTTACAACAATAGGAATTCTTATTATTATTACGTAGCTATATGTAAGGAGAGTTATTGTTTTGTTGTTGGAAATTTCCACGTTTTCATGCAAGAATATTTTAAATCTTGACATGGCCTTTAAGCAATTTTGCTACTTTTTATTCGACGATTATATGAAATAAATACCATAATGCTTACGATATATAAGCTCGATGTCTGCAAACCGTTTGTCGTCCCACTGGGGAATTCGGGCAGCTTTCGCCTCACCGCACAATTCCAAATGAATATTATGCAATTGTGACTTAGTTCTTTATTTAACATGTTCAAATAATGCGAAATACATCAATACAAACTCCATCACTAATTCAAACTACAGGAAAAAATTGTCGAACTAGCGTTGGGTACGGGTGTATGTTGAGTAATTTCTGGCAAACATTTTTTGTTATAATATCTTTTTAAAAATAAATTTTATTTAAAGAGAAAGTAAAGAGGGAATCATAATATTTAAGCAGGACTCATTGCTCATTTGTAACGTCACATATTTTGTATGCATTATATAGTAATGAATAGAATACACTATAATATAAAACGTAATAAGTTAAAAAATATGAGGTCGATCGATTTTTTTTTAAATTACTTAATACAAACGTTAACGGATTTTTAACTGGGTATAGAAGGCTAATCAACTCTTGGGGTAGCTTTAGTCGTAGGTAGACAGTCTCTACAGTTCCACTGCGGCATGGTCACTGCTGCTTATAAGTATTTTTACTGTTCAGAAACATAGTTTATATTTTTGTATTCCGATTTAAATAGCGGACGGATAAAAAGTTATCAGGCAAACACACTAAGGCGATCCAAGTTAATCCACAACGGTAAAATCCCTAACTGAACTCAAATAGAATGGGCTATTTGATATTCAAGAATTTAAAGTGGTCACTGCTTAATATCAGGTGGACGATATCTGCTCTGAACTAGCCTCTCTCATATGGGAAGTTGGCATGTTCAGTAGTTATTATTCAAACCGTTAAAGTCTATATTTCTAAGTAAAACCCATAGAGAACTTTGTCACTGTCTTTGGACTCTTAAGATAAGTATTATCAAAAATACTCCTGATAGTAATAAGTAACGAAAGGTAATATTGTATTATGCTATAAGTCTAACGTTATCTAATCACGGTAGTAGTCGCTAGAGAATGATAATATAACTCAAACGTATAAAGCATTTAGAGTTCAAAATACACTTAGTGTAATATTTGTACGTTCCGTTGATAAATTTAAAGTTTAATTATTTTTTTCATAGCGCAATTAAATTACATAATTGTTGTCTTTTTTCTGGCTTAGTATCTATGTGAAAATATTTAATTATTAATATTTAAAAAATACTGAATATTAGTGGTGTGATCATTATGACTGTCATTATTACGATATTTAAGACAGGAACCATCCAATTTAATTAAGACATACAAGGAAAATACTGTTGTAATAGTTCCTAAATCTGTGAAAATATTAACTCTTGTCGTGTGTATACATTGTGTTCGTTTGTCTGTCCTGTTCTCGTGTCGCAGCATATCGATGGGTCGAAGTGATTTATTGTATAGAGAGACTCTGAAGTCTACGAGCAAACCTAGGCGGCCTTCTTAATTGAATAAGTAAACGGGACTATGTTGCAATGGGTAAGGAAGTTAATTTACGGGAATCCTTAATTAGTAAATAAAAAATAATTATTATACGTTGACAAATTATAAAACAAAAATGTACACGTTTCTTGTAAGTCAAGGTATGACGACAACAGTTGAAAGCTGGATTTTGTAAAATGAATTTAAACATACAAAAATACTGAATAGTAAGAATTAGCTAACTTCTTCGAATTTCTTTCAAGGTAAATTTAATTTATAAGAACGTTAATATTAATTTAAACTCTGTAATAAATCGATTTAAACGTTGGCGTACCAACGCTTACAAACAACAATTGTAACGATCACATTACAATATACTTACCACGTTATTTACACATTTGAGGTAGTTTAATAAGGTATTGATGACATTTTTATTGTGAATTTATTATATTTAAACAAATACATTTAAGACATTTTTAGAATTTGTACTCAAAAACGAAAGGTGCGAGAGAGTGAACGAGATCGCGATATTAGTTCCTTGTGTTTTCAATGAACTTTACCCAATATTTATCACGTGTTATTTCAACTGACTGCTGATGTATGTTAATTTATCTAAAAGCATAATTTTATGTTAGTTTTTTTATATAAAAAAAATATTTATTTCTGTACGAATCTAATAATATCTGATGGGGTGATTATTGTGCTGTTGTTATGTTCCGATGTCACACAATCACTAAATGCGTAAAACAATATTTATATATGTTGCTTACAATACCGATCTCGATGATTAATCAGATGTAAGGTGAGTTAACATCAGTCTCGAAGTACGAGTATGTAATGTTAGAACGAATGCAAACTAAAACGACATGTGTTGTACAACTTCTTGATAATTGTAAGAAATATTTTTTACTATATTCTATATTATTATTTATTTCAATTCATAATCATTTTCCCCTATGCTATTATATAAATAAATAATTATAATGCCACACTTTACATTTATCTCTTCAAATAATCACCTCTATGTATTAAAACTTCTCACCTAATGTAATCCCTGTTTCCCTACCATTCGCTTCTAATTATAGTAGTTAATATTAGATATATCTTTTATATTACACTCTAATACCAAAACATTTATTAATTGTAATCTTTCTAAACCCTATTATTCCTTGCTTTTTCTTAACTGTCTTACAATCTTATTTACAACAAATACTAAGTTTAGAGACACAAGTATAATATAATTTGAAAGTCTTATATTGATCTCTAAAGGAGGAGTTTCTGAAAATTATGTTTTCAAGGGCTGAAATAGAATCTCGTGTAGAATAGCAAAGATCTCATGTACAACGTGTGATACAAAACGATGGTCACAATTATTAATTAGATTAAAGTATTACATACATAGCACGTGCTAGAATCATTTAATTCAAAACAACGACATGGAAGAGAAATAGAAAATAATTCAAAAAACGTCAATGACCACGTGAACGGTTTTGATGAATTTTATGGTATATTATCTGTTAATCGTAGATTAATTACATCATACTTGCAAGAGTGCATCGACCGTACGGATACCATACTTTACCATTTGAATTACATAATTTTTATGTATTAAAAACTTACATATCTCTCTCAGGCATTTTAATAATTAGTCAATTGTCTATTTTATAATAGAGATATGGTAAACATCATGCCGAAATGTTATTTAAACACCGCTATACATATAGTTGACTACAAACAAAAGGTTCATATTATAATATTCAAAAACCAATGAATACACAAACCAAGTGCAAACCAGCTAAAATAGGACTACTTTATATTTCGATTAGTACACTTTTAATAATGAATAACAGAAGCAAAGCAAGTCAAACTGAGCCGCACAAATTAGTGAACTAAACTAGATAACTAAACTGTAGCGTTACGCTCAACTGTACAACTTTACAACTGTGTAACATTCAATAGATCCAAGAAATATATGCGCATGTTGTGTACACAATAAATTTACATAAATAGTTTTGTTCAATGATAAGTGATATTATATTTTATATTTTCTGAAAACTATACTTATGAGCCGATGTATTCTGTTCATCAGCCACGATATTTGTTTGTATATCTAATATTCTATACACACAAAATATAATTATACTTGCATATTACAATCACATCATGAAATATTTGTGCTCTGCGATGTTTACAGTACAAGTTTCATTTTCTAAGAAAAACGAAGACACAAACGGAAGCTTTAATTATGTAAACACTTAAACTAATGTACTGAAGAAAGTATGTTTCGGTAATGTGGAAGCACTCTTGCGAATGAGTTATACGCTTTATAATTACGGTACATAGGTAAGTGACAATTGTAAAATTAATTTATCCCTAATAACCATATTTTTCTTACATATTTTTGCAAACATTACTTTTCAAATATGTGTTAGAAATAGATTATGAAAGTAATTGATAATAAGTACATACATATATGTATTTCGTAAAACATATTTATTTTATAAAAATAATTTTAACAACACCATAGTGTTAGCAAATATTATAAATGACTACCAAAGTGCAATGTTAAGAAATAAAGATCAATTTTTAAATATAACATGTTCATTTTATTTCATGGACGAGTTCCTTTCTGTTATTCTCAGTAGTGTTCAATTATTACAGGGGCAAAACAGCATTCTCACTAATCTCTATGAGTTTTCCGATAGTCGGAACTCTATCCATTTTTCTCCAGTACGAAACGATTCATTTCAAAACCAAACAATAAAACAATGTTACAAAAAACTAAAATAATTTAATTAATTTTTTCACGACATGTACATTTCTTCTTACCTCTACTCGTATATATTACTACATATATTGATAAAATTTAAACACATACACTAATTACGTAAATTCCATGGACACACGCTTCACCCCAGACCTTGGACGGATGAGGTCTATAGAATGGCCGTTCGTATTATTTAATCTAATCTTTTTTAATACTGATTTTAAAATCATTAAATCTGAAAAAGGAATAATTTTATGCACCACAGATACTTTCATATCGAAAATGATATTGGGTAGTCCATCTAATCATAAATCATGAAAGTTGACGAATTTTAACTGATCCATGGGCTTTTATGTCACAGCGTTAATTAGAAACAGTCGACTGTTTTATCATAGATTTCTCGACTTAGTTATTATAAACCTTTAAAAAGGTAACCTTTAGTTGCATGTACATATTTTAGATAACGTATCGCAGACAATTAACAACAATTAGAAAATTACCACATGGCAGATTTGAGTATTATCTAGACCTTGTCTAATGCTCAGGCAGCACATTGAAAATTATATACGACAAATGTGACGAATTGCCTGCCTCGTTGGTCGAGTGATTCAGAGCACGATTCCCGATCGACAGGCCCTGGGTTCAGATCCCTTGTCGGGTACTATTGGATTTTTCAAACTTTCTAGTAGTAGCACAGAGTCTGTATTGTACACGGTGTATGGTAATAGGCTCAGCCCATATTCCATTCAAATATCCAAATTCCACTTCTCTTCCTATATCTTTGGGGATCACAGGCGTGATGTTACGTATATGTGACAAATATTCAACTAGAGACCAATGCGCGGTAATTACTACGCAGTAAAAGCAGTACGAAATTTAATTTTAATGAAAATGTAGTTTACTTTAATTCCGTACCTAAGTTAAAATGTGTGGAGATGATTTATTTAAAACGCTTTTATATGCTCGGGTTTATTTCCATTTTTGTGAAGTGCCCACATTTTTCCGTAAAGGGCCTCCAGGCCCCTGGCATAATGATCGCAGTCAAACAATGTGCTATTCAGTCGAGCCCTCGAAATCTTGGCACGAATATATTTGCGACTGAAAACAAAAGCAGAAGTCATTTTATTCCCCAAAGTAATATCTTAATGTTTTTAAATTGTGACTGTGAAATTTACAAGTTTAGGTATGTTACTGTAGAGTAACTACTCAAATATAATTACAACACTCGCTAGCGGCAGCTTTGCATCTTACTATATTATTTCGCAACGAGTAATAATGGCAACCAGTTTAGTCCTAGTAATAATCAGGCCATAGCACAACATGCACAATTCCATTTTAACGTCATAAAGACAACCGTACATTACTTAATACGTGATAATCTTGTAACTGTTTTAAAGAATATCGCACAGATGGGGTTATTTTAAAAGTCGGTATAGTTAAAATTTATTTGAAATTCAAAAATAATAAATCTCAGTTGATTTCCACGACTGGGCAACGTACAATACAGAAGAATGTAAGATTTGCTATTCGACATTTTTTTTATTATTTCAACCAATGTCAGTATTACACTGTTTCTATGTTTTTTATATTATATTCAGCCCGACAAGCATTCAGACGGGCCACCTAATGGTAAGTGGTTACCGTGGCCTATGGACATTCGCAACACCCGAGGAATGGCCAATGCCTTGCCGGCTTTGAAGAAGAGCTCTCTTTGCGCTTTTCTCGAGGAACCCCATGTCATAGCATTCCGGGAAATCCTCAGATGGAAGCTCATTCAACATAAAAAAGAAATCACGATCCTAGTCTTATAAACAAAAATACAAGTTATTTTAATTAATAAAAAAAAAATATATAGAAAATGAAATCTAAAAACAGTGGACACTAGCCATTTGTGCGCCCCGGTTGGAGTCGAACCACCACCTCTCGACTTAGTAGGAATTTGAGTGCGCTACCATTACGCCAGAGGACCTATACCAGCATTGGCGAATTTTTGATACGTTATAAAAATAAAAAATCGCTTTGTTTTCGCTATGTTAGTTTGACAGAAACAAATATTGGCACGTTTAGTACTCACTTAATTTCTAGAAATATAGATTCAGATCAAATGACCCAGTTAATAAAACAATCTTATGTATTTGTAATTCATAACTGTTGTCACTTTCAATCGTATATTAAAATTAAATAGTAGATGCAACTTACTACGCTGTATTAATTCCTAGCTTCACTGCTATGTCTGCATAGTCTTTAATGTTTTTGGCGATAAGTTCAGGACAATGCAGCGCCCGTAGCTGCGACGCGGCGACTCTGGAATAGTTTTATTTCATTTTTTACAATCCATTAATATATTTCTAACAAATATGTAATTCACTTTATTTGAAATAGCCACTTTTATTATTAATTTTTATGTATCAAATTTTTACAACAAAACGCCCTTGCTGTGTCGTTTGAGGTTAGTTAGGAAGTTTCAAGTAGGTGCACATTATAGCTAATTAGGCTAACAAACTTGCAAATTTAGGGGGTAAGATACATTTTACATACGTTTTAAAGACATATGTATGTGCGTAGGTACATTACATGTATAACTCCCTTCATGTGAATATGTCAAAACGATTTACATGACACTACTCGTATGTTCTGTTGTTGTGAAAACAAAAGTTTTTCCAAACAATTTAAAGTGAACAGAAAGCTATCAGTAATATCTGGTGTGATCAATATAAGAAACATAAGGAGTCGACTAATTACCAACTTATATCCACGAAGCATTATAAATATTTATCATATAAAAGGCGAGTTATGGTACCTCGACGCTAGAGTTTCACCGGGTAGTGTGACAACTGGAGTGCCTGCCCAAAGCACGTCCATAGCAGTTGTATGGCCGTTACAAAGCGGTGTGTCCAAACATATATCTGCTAACTGTCCCCGTCGCACGTGCTCCTCTTTGCAGGCTATCTTTGAGAAAATTACTCGATCAGACGATACACCTGGAAAAATTATATTGTGTTTCATTAATACCTCATCAAGCTTGATCAAGTTTTATTTGACTATATCAAGATGTCTAATAAAGCAGTACTTGGAAGTTTACCTAAACTTTGCACATAATTATGAATGTTTGACTCTCCAGCAACCGGAAAACTCAAAAGCCACAAGACACTGTTTGTAACTGTCTTTAATATGTTTACCCACGTTTCCATTATTATACGGTCAATTTTGTATAACTGATTAAAATTACAATAAACTATGGCGTTGTCAGGAAGGCCATACTGTTTCCTTGATGTAAATACTATATTATTAAATATTTCTTCACCAGATGCAACTTTTGAATCACTATTAATTATCGATAAACCGTTATGTATAGCTACGTCGTTAATAGACACCTGTAAAAAAAATGCCATTATAAGGATATAATGTGAATGCAGCCCTGACGAATATTAATTTTTCTTATTAATTACCTGTATTTCCCTGGGATTTATTGTCCTTTCAATTACATAATAAGGAATGTATATTTCTCTTACAATTACGGCTATTGGTTCGAAATTCTCAAACAAAATTATTTCTTTTTTTTCATTTACGCAAAGTAGCTCGTCAATATCACAATCTTCCGCAGCATTTACTAGTGCTACACATTCATCCAGAGTCTCATTAATATTGGTCCTTATTCTATATCGCATTTTTAAATGCGGAAACATTTGTTTATGATCCCCTATAAAATACGTATAAGGCATGTACGCAAATTTTTCACTAAAGTCTGCCGATGCTGATTCTGGGCTCGATGTTTCGTCAGTTATTAAATAATCTATGTATTTTGCACCACTCGTTCCAGGATATCCAAGCCACATCACCTGAATTGGCGAAGGTCTTAAAGCGAAAATTTCATTTCTGGCACCTTTAGTGTAACCATTCATGTTAATTAAAATATGAATGCCGTCGTCATTAATTCTTGTAGCTGCTTCAATATGACTTGTTATTGTTGATAAATTAACGAAGTGTTCTGCTTCTCTGCTTACTTTACTACGGAATGTTGTTCCATCGTCTGGATTAAGTGCATAACAAAAAATTTCTAGTTTCGATCGATCGTGTAATCCCGGTATCGACTGCATCAGATGTGATGTCGGATGATTACCAAAATCACTACTAACATAACCAATTCTTAGTCGCCGATTATAGTCACTTAAATATTGAAATGTAACTGTACCTAACATGTTAACTTTTTCTGAATACAGCTTGGCATGTCTTGATGCGATTTCCTTCCTAGCTGTATTTGTTAATGGATACAAGATGGAATGATGTGGATGTACAGATGAAAATTTATCACTTTTCAATTGATCTTCCACTATGAGAACGACATTCTCCATACGCTCATCGTAGTCCTCCCAGTTACAAACAATTTGTAAACAATGTGCTAAATTACAATAGGCATCTGGAAAATCAGGTTTTATATTCAAGGCGTTTTTGTACGATTGTATGGCCTGAGTAATGTTTCCCATATCTTTGTAAATACTAGCCAGGTTACAATGTGCGTCCGCGAATGTTGGATTCAGATTTATTGCTTTTTTAAAGCAAGTAAGTGCACCCGTAACATCTTGTAACTCTCTAAGAGTGTTTCCCATATTACTATAAGCATCTGCGAATTTTGGCTGTATATTTATAGCTTGCGTGTAATGCGTCAAAGCTTCATGAAGTTTACCTAAAATCATAATTTCTCGAGAATACTAAACAGACACGGACTACCACTATTTTATGAATCATAATTCACGCTTATTGCCCATTGACATTGAAAATGTTTAGGTACAAAATAATTAGTAGTGATGTACACACATACATATGTATATTCATGTATGGAAAGTTATCAGTCAATGGCCTTATTCATTTATTATACAGTCTGTGATTCAGCTACGTCCGTTAATGAAATATTAAAGATGTTGAAAGAAAATCGAATGAGCAATTTTATTGTTTGATGTATAAATTACACCAACATTTTAAATTGGGCAAGAGTAATTTGAAAGCCATTTAAATGTGTATTAATAAATATCATTACAAATGAGCTTTTGTACACATAAAAAGTTCGTATATTTCCTGTAGTCACCTGTATATTGTAGGCTGGTAAAATACGTGCACGGTGAGTTACTATCTATATAATAATCTAGGAATAACGTGTTTCAGAATTTTAAACGTAACATCACGCCTGTAATCTCGAAGAGGTAGGCAGATGAATATAGAACACTCCCACGTTTCACCATTTACGTTTACGTCCCACTATAGAATAGGTGGTGAGCCTATTGCCATACACCGGGCACATATCCAGACTCCGAGCCTCTACTAGAAAATCTAAATTAGAAATTTTTTGTAGTGGCCGACCCAGGAATTGAACCCAGAACCTCCTAATCGTCAGTGGCACTTGCAACCAACACGACCAACGAGGCAGTCTAAAGCAGAATTTTGAGACTTATTGAAAAAATCATTAATTATTTATTGGTGACAAAATTGCATAAAATTAATTGAGGCTCATAGGAGGCAATGGATCCCTTCAAACTGTATTGCTGTTCATTAAGTGTTGGTCATTCACAGCTCTGGGTTCCCATGTAGGTATCTTCAATCAGTTCTTCATTTAAAGAAGAAAATCGAGCGGAAGTAACTAACTGAGAATGAACGAATCTAATCAACACGACAACGAGCATGACTCTTCTGTCGGATCAACTGTTCAGTTTTAATTCCTTCGTTACATTTCTTTGATTAAGTTATTAGTTTTTGTTGTATTCATAACGTCTATCTAATTCAATACATATTTTTAAAATTCAATACATATTTTTATAAAAATAACAACAGATAGATACTTAGAAAATATCACATAATGTAACAATAGCTTATAAGTATACAGGTACATACATACTTATACATAATTATATTCACGCCAGATCCTTTACGGGTCGGACACGGAGCACGGAGTGCCAAAAATATATCTATCCTTACAGAGACCTTTTATGTAAATATATAATGTTTTATCTTAGAACAAGTGTACTCTATATATGTATATGTATGTCAAAATAAAAATGACCCAATAGTTTATTATTGAGTGCTACAAAGTAAATCTAAAAATAATTTAGCTGAAACCGAATATTATTAGTTCAACATTCTGATTGTAATTACTAACCTTGTTGTTGCAATAGCGATGCCAAATTGCTGTGAGTTGCGGCAAAATTCGGAAACACTTCTAAGGCCCTCAAATAAAGACGGATGGCCTCTTGGATTTTTCCTTGTTCTCTTTTAACATTCCCAAGGTTATTTAGAGTGTCTACATGGGAGGGACATAGGCATAAGGCTTTACTATAACATTCTTCGGCTTCAGCCACGAGGCCCTTCTCTTTTAGTGCGTTCGCAAGATTGCAGTAAGCGTCAGGAAAATTCGGTTGCAATTCTATAGCTCGTCGATACGTGTCTATTGCAAGGTCAATGAAACCCTGCTTGTAATATAAACATGCCAGGTTACCGTGTATGACACCGCTATTTGGCGTAAGCTTTAATGATTGAAGATATACTGCTACCGCTCTGAAACAACAAACAACGTTATTCGCATGGATATTTAGCCTGATATTGTTTTGAAATATCACAACGTGCGGATTTAATAACTGCTTCACATCATTTCAATTGATCTTATATCGTTACGTCCACAAGGTGAATTTGTAGGTACTTCGAGTATAAACGGCTACATTAAATATAATCGCCGTTGAATATTTTGAGATCGTTTGTTATACGAGTAAATGTATTGTGTTTTACATTTACATTTTTACTTCCCGATGCTATTCATTTTTGTAAAGTAAAATTGGAGACGCTCATTTCTCGAAACATTGTAAGGCTGGAATAATTCCTACAAATATGTTGTTCAGACAGTGCCTCGGGAACAAAGATTTTATTACCTCTGGCCTTTTATAGCTGGTACGACTGAATTTCAAAACTCGACTCAATCTCTGGTTTTCCGAACTGAATACATTTATAGTCGGAGAGTTTTTTAATTCGTTTTACAAATGACCAAGCATGCTCATCACTTGTGCCATCACGCATATTTTGTATTAGTTATAAAATATTGATATAAGGCTTAAAGGAACCTAAACATAGTTAGTTACTGATTATGAAAAAAGTTTAATTTGCTTGGAAATTTTATAACAGTTACTTTGAAACCTGACATGAATGAAAAATAAATTAAATAAACTGAGCCGAATTTATTCACATGAAATATTCAAATTGATAACCTTTCAGTATCTTTCACTTACACGTTATTATTCGCGGAACCACCTCGATTAAAATTGACATTCCATTATTATCGAATGGTGTTGTTATTTCGATAAATTTAAGTTATTGTTAAGTTCATTTTAATTTGGACTATTATGTTACGTAAATGTCAATAATTACGTTCATGTATTTCACTTTAATATTCAATGTATTTTATGTAAACCACTATTTTATTTCTTTTTATATACAATGTTTCAAAACACAACGAATATGAGTTTTACTTACGGTTATATTTATTTTGATTCTAGTAACATCGTTGACTAAACATTACTTTGTTAAGAGATTAAACATTAGTGTTTAGACCGACAAGGTTATGTTGCTTTCGAAAAATCCTCCATATTCCTCGACAGTAAATACATGTGGCGGTATCAAAAATTTGTAAGATACAAGTACCTAGGCAACCGTAAAATTTCGATTAATTATAATTTCTTTCTGAAATGTGTTACTGATGTTATGAGGCGTTCTTGGGTACCACAATAGAATGAATGCCAGAAATACCTCTTCGAGCAATGTTGCTGTATGCTACACATTATTGTATAATATGATAATCTATTATACAACCACAGGTGTTTGAGGTGACATTAGAATTCAATCCACGGTTATTAAACTACCTATGAATAGTTAATGTAAAACACATTTTATATAAATTATAAATTGGCATAAGTTTTTTTGCGTATGTTTATATTGTTCAATGCAATACTCACGTTTGAGTTTTGTTTTTCAAAATGCGTGTTTTAAAAGAAATTTCTTAAGTCACTTATATGCCTCAATCTCTTAACTCACTTAAATGTCTCACCGTGTCAATCTCTCTCATTTTATTTTTACATAAAAGTTAACCTCAATTGAATTAAGAAAGAAATGTATGGTCTTACGAAGTGTTTGTAAGACTTTTCCTTATTAAAAAGTTCACAATTGTTTTAGCTATATTCATGGCAACTAAATTTCTCTAACATTTAACTGCTGAGGGTTACTAAGTTTTTGTAAGAAAGAGTTACATGCTACTAGGTACTTTAAATCGAATTTGTAATGGTACTCCCCCCCCCCCCTCCCGAGTTAAGCAAACATACTGCCTAACCTTTGAAATGCCGGCCTGGTCAGTAAATGTGACCGGTACAAAAACATCTGAGTTACAAATTCCTAGTAAGAATTACCTACTATTTGCCGTTTTAACAGATGGACATTTGAATTCACAAACAACGATGTAATCAACGTTATTTTACGCAAGAAAGGAATTATTGTTTCTGCGAAAAGTTTTTAAAGTACCTGTCTGAATAATTAATTTCATTCGTTTCATTCTTACCAAATTTCAAAGCACACAAAATTTCCAGAAATTCGTAGTTCAAATATTACTTTCAAAGGTGTTTTCCATATGTTTTTACGTTTACGGAAAACAATAAATAGCGCCAGTTTTTATCTTTATTATTATCGTTAAACCTTTCGAACACTTTAGGGGATTGAAACACTCTTTCTGTCCCCAAACTGCAAGGTGACACCAGATCAAATCAGTAGGAAATATAAAAAGTTGCAGGATAATAATTAAACTGGCAGCAAAGCTTTTTATATAGCACGGAGTTATAGATATTTCCGCGTCTATGAGAGGTCCCAAAGGTATAATAACCCATCGGTACGATGTTTCTGACCGACTCAGGCGAGGTACAAAATTATTAAAAAGTTCTATAGTTTTCAATTTATACAATAAAGAAAATTAAACGGCAGGAATGATTTTGGTATAGAAACAAAATATATATATATCGGCGTAACATTTACCTATATTTTATTAATAATGAAATTAAATAGGTGCATGTTGCCATTAAATTATTGGTAGTCGTAGGTACTCTAAAGACAGAAAATATTATTATAAAAATATTTAATATACAGATAATAAATACACTGATTATACATATATGTTAAAGAGAAGCTGTTGTTTCTCCTAACTTCATTTAAAAATGAATCTAAATAATTTTGTATTGCTCACGCTGCCGACATAAATCAAATTTTAATAAAATCAGTTCAGCGATATACACTACATCCACATTTATAGTACCTACATATAAAAATAGATTGATTGCATATATATATATATTAAAAAAAGGATAAGATATGAGTTTTAATATTATCATATAAGCATTACAGATCTTTTAGGGTGGAGGCAGGGAGCACTGAGTTTCAAATATATCTATAATTTTGGACTACCAGTGTTCTGATACATTCATCGCTTTCTTCATACACGCCAGCCGGATGTGGAGACTTCTGAAGTTTGTCTCTGATGTTTGTTTGAATGTAATACCATAATCCCGATGTCTTCAGCGTAGTGTAGTAAATAATCTTTATTGTAATGCATTCAATCACTGTTGCAGATAAAATAAATTCTTCTGAATATTAAATTTAATGGCATATTTTCAAATTCGATGAAGGTTAATGAATTATTAGTCAAACATGATTTAGTTTGATGAGTATAATGTATAAGTGGATGTAAGGCGTTCCTGTTAGATTTTGTAGTAGAGAATATCAAAATAGTTTAGATTCATTATACCGCTACTAACTGGTGTAGTGAATAGTTTTAGTTGAATGCTTTTGATACCGTTCAATTTGCCTCGATAATTTATGATATTATAGTACGAATTTATTACGTTCGAATCTTATATCTCAAAAACTATTTTACTATTAATTCCTTTAACATTAACGATAACCTTACTGTATTTATCGTGTAGTAGCATCTATAGTTAGACATTTAATTGGATTTGCTGCATTCTATTTGATTTATATTAATTGACACATAATTGACTGGACATTGATGAAGCAAACTCAAAACAAAGGAACACCCAAATTATGTGCACGAACACTACAAATCCTTCAGCACGGTAGTCGGTTACATAACAATAAGATCAGAGGCAGACAGCTCTACGTAATCTCAAAGATATAGAAACATTCATGACAAGTCGCCACCGATGGTTTGGATTTGTAAGTCTCCTGGGATATTTCTTATGACTTTTACCTATTCCGCTGTGCTTATTCGATAGTGATTATTGGGCCTTCTCGGACCGTTTTTACCTCAGCTACCAGTTTTATTTCACAATTTAGTCCAGATATTATATAAATTCATAACATTTGGATTGGCTTCAAAGTCCATGTACATGACATAACTGTCGTTTTAGTTTGCATATAAAACATGCGTAAAAATATTTGAAAATTCGACTTAACTCGCAAAACGTAGCATAATGTTTCAAAAGTTTTAGAGTGATAGAACTCGCACACAATTCTAATTATCACGAGCTTTGCCATACTAACTAGGACCAGACTAAGAGTAACTGCTGGCAACACAGTTATTCACTCTCTCCAAACTGCTACAGGGACATGAAAAGGGGAAAATATCTTTGTAATTATTACTTTGTGTACATATTTAAATATGTAAAATTGCAGACCGTTTAGTAAGCTGTGCTGGATATAAGTCTCCGGTTGGAACGTGTTTGGTTAATTCTGATTTCATTTAGTGATGTTCTCAACTATGAAACACCTAAGCACGCATAGATGCAACAGTAAGTGCAAATTATGTAATATACTCGTATATACCTATAGACATAGTCATCTTCAAACTACATGTTTTTTGATAACTCGAGCGATGCTAAATGTAATAACTATATACGGAGTAAAGAGTATTACTTAAAATAAAATATTTATAGCACTAAAAGTTCGTTTATTGCGCTTGTGTACGTTAATATTTATGAATTGTTAGTATAATTAGGATACAATTGTGACCAACAATTGAATTGATATATAAATATATTGCTGATGGTGTACAAGATATACCGCTCTACCGTATAGCACCATAGCTTCGATTTTCTAGAACAAAAAAACCACTTAAAATTTAAAATTAATGTCGTGCAGTATATTGACAATGACCTATTTTCACGTTACTTATTTTTGGAAGAGCATTTGCTTTTCCGTCAACGAAGGTATGCAACTCAGCCTCGAATCTACATCATATCATGAGTGAGACTGAAACTACAGATACTTAATAATACAGTTGGTCTGTTGTAACATCTTGATTTTTTTCATAAAAAATTTTTGGTTGGACACATAAAATGAAACCTATGCCAGCTTTTAATTCAATAACAAGCCTTTTGTAACTCGTATACTGGATTCATTAACAATCGAGAGCTACCAACAAAGTAATAATAAACCTTGTAGACCTACTGAAAATATGGTATAATTTTTATAAACACGAGTGATAAACCTGTCAATTACCCTCGTTGACTAACCCTTTGTCATTATGTGATGTTTTTAGTAATTAAATTAAAGCACTCTCTAGACAACTCAATCAAGCGCAGTATTTTCGCTGGTGCGGACGTTGATGTGATATTTAATTTTATCACGGAATTGGAACAAATATATTTCCTCAAAATTTTTTGGCTGTCGTAATCGGATTTTGTATCTAATTGGAATAAACGCTTGAACTCATAACACTTAAAGAGGTTTTTTACTTGAAATGTTTTTAAAATTTGCCCGCTGCATTAGATAGAATACATACCTATTGGTACATGTGTTAAGCCCAATGAAATTTTTAATACATTTCTCAGTATTCATATAAATGAGCCGGAAATTGCGTTAACTAAAAAAACATCGGGTTGCTTATCTTTTAAAATTTTGCTGTCTTAACAAAACTCCAAATAAAATTTTGTTTTTAAGTCCGAATTAGAGTTTATATTATTCCTTTTTTTTTATATTTTTACACTGCTATGGTGCTATATTGATTCGAAAATTACCTTGATGTGATACTTAATAACGTATTAAAATTAAAATATAATAAAAATTTTATAATATCCATTTTTTGGGTAACAATACTAACCTTTTGATTTTATTTTTAAACCACGCGATGCATCCGTCGCCGTAGTCCGCCGTCTGCGCCGAAAGGCGCGGGGGCGCGATGTTGATGACCGTGTATACGACAACACATTGGTAGTCCATGGCGCGCACATGTCCCCTGGCCCCGGGGTTACGACTAACAGCGCGACACACGACTATCGCGTCACGCGCATGTCGCTTGCCAACTTCCCCAGAACGACTCTACGCAAACCCCGACCTTCGCATGCGTCTCCAATCTACCGACATATTTCACGCGATCTATTAATGACGCCGACACCATGCATGCGCACACGCCATCTTAACGCGACCGCGACATGTCTCTCCCGAACGTCAGGTTCCAGATTACGTTAATTTACAATTCGAATGGAAATATCGCTAGATAAAATGAACATAAATATTGATAAAAAAACGAGTAATTCTGAATGTACGCGCTTCGGCATGAATATAATCGAGGTCTGATCGCGTAAATATCAGCTGTTTAAGTTAGCGCGAGATTTTAAACATTGTTGTTTCAATGTTTCGCACTCACCGGTACGCCGGATGGGATTAGAAAAATGGAGTAGGACAATGATGTTGTGATACGTGGTAATAAAACTTTTAAACAGTCATAAAATGTTTACGTGAAGCTATAAAAACGCGTATGTTCGACTGCACGATAATATCGATTGAGTGGGCTGTAGCGAAGCGCGACGTGGCGACGCGACGGGCGCTCGGCGCGACTGCGGCGACCGGGCTGGCCCGCTGGAAGCTGAATCGCGCCCCATTCTGTGTCACTCAAGTCCAACGCTTCCCTGAAACTTTTAATCTTTTAAGGCAGCTAGCAGAAACTCACTTTCAGCGTCTGTAAAATTTCTTCTTAAGAAGACTTTCCTTCTATATTTCGCCAGCGACAAGTTTTACCAACTTTTATAGATTATCTTATTATCTGAATCAATTAGGTGACTTTCTGTAAAATAAAAAAGAATCTTTTAGTGGTGTACGTGTACGTGGTGCGTATACATTAATACCGATGTATTTCAGAAATCCGGACTAACCTTACGAAATATTGTTATTATGAGCTTGTGATCCCAGAGTCCGCAGAGATTGCACCGGTACCCCCATTGTACCTTTTCTCGTAATAGAAAATTTTATTATAAATTATATATTCATCACGTTTGCCATTTGTAAATAAAATTAAATATATCGATAATTAAAAAGCATAACAATACTAATGACGGCAGCAAAAACTTTATTAGAAATAACATCAAAAATCATAATTCGTTACGTTTTATAAATATAAGTGAGATTATTATAATTTACACGTAGGAATGATGAGGAGGTCACTACGAGAATATATCACACATGCTCGTTAATACTTGCAATACATGACGTAGTGGTTCTAGCGCCGCGCCGGGTCGTGCTTTCCTTGAATCGTAAACTTTCGCTATCCAACGAGCATTAGCTCCACGTTGTTTGCGAAAAGCGAGCACATTGAATCCCTTCGGAGAATCGGATGTAATCTTGAAATGAATTTCTAAGATAAACGATTGTTTTAAATCAATTCAATTATCTAAAATACTGCCTGATCAATTATCTAATTGACTGCCTCGTTGGTCGTGTTGGTTGCAAGTACAACTGCCGATCGGGAGGTCCCGGGTTCGATTCCCGGGTCGAACAC
>DWDV01000086.1:0-22291 GCA_018245615.1 Mimoniades ocyalus | reverse complement strand
CTGGTTACGTTTACATCCCATTATGGAATAGGTGGTGAGCCTATTGCCATGCATCGGGCACATTTTCAGACTCCGAGCCACTGCTGGAAAATCTAAATTAGGGAAATTTAGTAATAGTGGTTCGGAGGTTCTATGGCAATAGCCTCACTACCTATTCCATAGTGGGACGTAAACTGAACTGGTGGAACGTGGGAGTGCAATACACACCTGTGTCTACTTCGGGGACTACGGACATATTGTTAGGTCTGAACTCCGATCGGGTGAGACGACGACCTGCGAAAGGCTGCAGGCACAAGCTGGATGCGGCAAGCCGAGGACAGGGCGCGAAGGCGCTCTTCGGCGGAGGCCTATGTCCAGCAGTAGACTGAGACAGTCTGATGATGGTGATGATGAAACAGAACAAAAAATAACATTTAAATTAACATACATGTGGTTTCGCGATACCGCGTAGATAACACTTTTGGATTTCATGACTGTAATCGTCGATATTGATGCCCTTTGATATTTTTATTTTCGGCCCACAAATGTTTGTCAAAGTGTATCAAAGTACATAATATGTAGTTTTATTGCGCAAAATGTTTTTTGTACCTCGAAGTAATACCAATTTCGTGGATATCTCTCCGCGAATTCGTTGTTTCCATCTAAAAGGAAGATGGATAAGTCAATCTTTACATATGAAACGAACATGAATTCATCGACACTCGATTCCCGTGTTTTTACATTATTCGTGTTTTACACAATTATAATATATGTATGTATGAGATTTCTTTTACATTCCGCACAAGTAGAATATTGGATAACTTCAAGATAATTAAGATATTTATGAGTTGTTACATTTTTTTTCTTATAACGATCAAGATACGAAGTGTTAAAAAAACAGACACGTTAGCTTGCTGGTAAACGCTAAAGAGCAGAACAGGCAGAGTAGGTAGAAGAGTGTAGTACTTTTACTTGTCACCAGCAATGTGATACGACTCATGGAATAGGCAGTTAGCCTATTGCAATACGCCGGACACCATTCCCGGCTCCGAGCTACTAGTGGGAGTTGCAAGTAAGAAACTCAACTCAATGATGCTTTGCCCGAACCGGGAGTCGAACCCGGGCGTTTTGGTCAGAGGTGGCGTTGCCATGACTAGGTCAACGAAGCAGTCACATGTTCCATCCTCATCGGCCTAAGGCATAGATAGGGTAACACCCATAAAAATAAATATTACACATGTTTACGACAGGGAATATTTAACATCTTCAAGCGAGAAAAGACTCTCTGTATGATTTCTGTATTAATTTTTATGATTAAATTACAAATTTATATTACTTAAAGTTGCTTGTCTGCGATTAAATTGCATAGCGATTATTGTTCTATTTAATATAATTATGTAAATCTAATGTAATGTAATCTACAGCTTTTTGGTGACTTAATATAGAATATATTTATAAATGTACATCTAATTCTTTCCAAAAAAACAGTTTCCATAAAGACAGTTTCCAAAACATAGTAGATCACTTACGTTAAACTGTTTGGCGGGTGGAAAACCCCCTATAGTGAATAATTAATAACATTCAAGTGGAAGTAAATTAGGACGACATACGTTGAATAATTTATAACTTTAGCTTGTAAGAAACTTGCAAACGTAAATGGTTACAGAGAGAAATACTGACTCAGCTAAGGTATGTCTGACAATTTCTTGAGTATGAGTATAAGGGCTCATGTATACTGAATACATTATGGTTGCTGAATTTACGTCGAATTTTCATATGTACATTTACCCTTTGGTGTAAGCAAATAGACGTCTGTTGACTCAGATCATAACCGAAGTCGACATTTAGGGGCAACTGTTCCGCCTTTATTTAGTGAACGCCACATCCATACTGTGATAATCCAGTTCGACGGTTAGACGATGTGGAAGGCATCGATCACACCTTTAAGTTCGTCGCTCATTGAAGTGACACCAACAGGGTCAATTTCAGTAAATATTGGCATGTCCTTTTATCTCCAAACAGAGTATCTTCAATCTAAATTCAACTTTTTAAAGTGTATACATCGCCATCATATACAATCTGTTGCTATTGGGATTATGGAAAATATTACAAATCTTTGTCTTATTTACTTTGGATGTTCGCTGATATACATAACATCTTTATAAACAAATGTTAACGTGACGATATTAGTACGCCATAGACTGATCTTTCACATAACATTCTTTCAATACACATCACCTACAATCCTTTAATTGTTCCAATGTTTCACTCCGGTCTCTTCACAGAATCGTAAAGATGGGGCCATAGTGTGATATGCTGGAAAACTGGCAGATTTCGCAGGCCTTAGAGAACAGTGGGCTTGCGTATTGAAAAATAAAACGTGGGTAATTGGGAGTGTTTGCGTTCAACAAAATTTGATTTTTATTTAGGTGGTTGTTTTAGGATACGACGGACTATAATATCCGTTACAATAAAACTGACTTTCGTAGTATATATGAAAGATTACATTAGTTTATAATATTGGCATAGTTATAATGGGAAAATGGAGTTCGTGACGCTTTCGAGGTCGTGGTACAATCTTTTTCAACATCGAATCCTTATTCAATATTGAACAGACATTTCATCCTTACGAAATGAAGGAAAACACTAGAAAGCCTGTCGCTTTGAATACTGTTTATATATTTCTTACCGAAAAGAAATTGCTATTGCAATTTCGTATACGCTCGCAATCAACCCGATATAGTCTAAATATTAATTAGGTGATGTAATATTATTAAATAGACGATTCTCTGCTAAAGATTTGAGTGTTAACATAATGATAAGTACAGTTTTGCTGTTCGAATTATTGCTATGTCGACAAACACCAGTTTTTATGGTGTTTTTATTTAGAATATGTGTTGAGATAATCGAAAGAATACACTTACCTGTGGGCTTAGACAAAATACTTTTCCGCAAGCGTTAACGCCCAGCGCTAACTTCAAAATGTATGGAAATGCCGTAAGTGAACTAGCGTGATACCTATAGGATTTTTTTTCCGCAGCTTATGTCATTTCCATTCATTTTGAAGTTAGCGTGTGATGTTAACGCTTACGGAAAAGTATTTTGTCGAAGCCCACTGGAGTCCTAATAAAATAAATATATAGCCATGCTGAAGAAGAACGTTTAAGATTGTTTTACGCAAAATGATTTGTTGGTATCATAATCATCATCACTGCGTCGTTGGTCGTGTTCGTTGCAAACGCAACTGGCCGCAATGTCTTGGATTCGTATTCCATGTCGGGCACTACTGGATTTTTCTAATTTGATTATTCTACAAGTGGTTCGGAGTCTCAAAATGTGTCCAGTGTATGGCAATAGGATCATCACCTAATCCGTATTGGGATCTAAACGTAACTGGTGAAACGTAAGAGTGTACTACATTCCTCAGCCTACCTCTTCGGGGATTACAAGCGCGATGTTACGTAATCATCATCATCAGCCAATTGCCGTCTACTGCTGGGTATAGGTCGCTCCTGAGAGGCTATGCTCATGATCCCCACGCTGGGCATGCGTGTTGGGAATCGCAGAATACAGCTTTTCAAATCGTCTACGCTACTACACATAGGGGGCCAGGGCATTTAGCTGTGTTTAGAGGAAAACAGTGCCATACTGATATTTTCCAGCGGAATTTATTATTAATTGTAATTACATTTAATAACTTTTATATTGATTAAACCATAACTAATTGTGTTCAAATAGTACATATTATAAACATGAAATATTAGTGTAATACATACTTACATACATATCTTCACGCCAGATCCCTTACGGGGTACACAGAGACCACTGAGTGCCAAATATATCTATTCTTGTCTTAGTAGTTCAGCAAATAGTATGGTTTTTTAATAGAAATAAAATTTTATAGTTTTATTTTAAATAGTTCTTATTTGTTAATTACTTAGACGGAAACGAAGAGCTAGCTCGTGCTAGCCCGGAAATAGGCTGTTTCCTACCCTTCTCAGAACGTGAATCGTCTACGCGCTGATAAGTTGAAATATACATATCTACAACTTATTAAATTTTATACCAATATAAATCAAACATGAAATTTAACGTATGAAAATACATTTTTATTACGTTCATAATCATACAGGTAATCGTTGCAACAGATTACAGAGGATTCTCATGAGGCGTTTTGTACAATAAAAGTAGTACCTACCTATATGTGCATACATATGTGAGTTAATTTAATAGACGTGTGACCGTCTGTGACTGACGTATTGCAAATTACGCAGTTTCACGGCCATTTGGTTTGCGAATATAGATCTCGCTAGGTGCTAAGTAATTTTGTATCCATGTAATTTATACGTACTCGTATGTGTTTTCGCTACTCTATCTCCATTTAACTATTATATTTGTTATTATTATTATTTTTATATTATTATTTAATATCATCAAATTTTACCAATGAACACAATTATTGGGAAGGAAATAACTCTTATATTAATTAAATTTGTTGATGAGCAGCATCATATTTAATTGGGTCAATGAATTACAATCATATACATACTTATGTATCTGTATATTATTATAGTAACTTATTTGGAGGTCGTTGTCAGAGTTTCTTGTGTCATTTTTGTATGCACCCAGTGAACATACCTATGTAAATTAATTTAGTTGTAACTTCCGGTCGGCTGGCATCCAATCAATGTACAAATATCTTCGGTTCCGATTCCCGTCCCTCTCGTTCACGTTTCTAGTTCAGATTCGTTTGCTTGTTCGACACAATACAGCGCACGATGTCGTTGTCATTTCCGATGTTTCAGGATCATTTTCGGCTTCTTTCTACGTTTACCTACTAGCATTCTTTACTTTACGTTTAGTATTACATTAATATGGATGAAATTAATTATATTATAAAATTTTATACGCTTGGCATACATATACATAATACAGATTGTTTTGCATTTCATGAACATGTAAAGGTAAATTACTTAATAGGTAAATTTTTTTTCACTTGAATCTTCACTGAACCCAAAGAGCGTCAGCGTTATCTATCAGCTCTAGTCGTGAACGTGCAAAGCAACGACACGCGAAGTCACAAAAAATAAGCTTAATAAAAAAGAAACTTACAAATAAAAAGGAGATGAATTGACAGTATTGTAGCATAATAATATGATGATCGAATAAAGGTTCATCGGAGCAATAATACCCTTGGCCATTACCGACACATCGATAACGTTATGAACAGAAACAGTTAGTGTTAACCCATAGTTTATAATACATATATTTACAAATTTTCTATTACACGCTTACTATTACTACATTATACTTACTATATTACTATTGAGTGCTTCGATGGTCGAGTGGCCGCAAGCGCGACTGCCGATCGAGAGGTTTTGGGTTCGACTCCCGGGTGGGGAAAAGTTGAGTTTTTATAACTTGCAATATCCAGTAGTATGTCGAAGTCTGCACTTGTACCGTGTCCACATACTGGGTACAAATTTAGACTATTATTGCTATCAAGCTTAAGAAGACAGTGTGATACTCGGAAGGCTCACTACCGGGAGGAGAGGCGCTGATTAGGGGAGGCCTATGTACCGCAGTGGACCTCCAAAGGCCGATCATGATGATGATTTCAATGAATAGGCTCACAACCTAGTCGGTGATCGGACGTAAACTTAACTGGTGAAGCATGGGAGTGTTCAGCACTCCTTTGCGAAGTAATACAGAAATGATATTACGTTCTACTGCATTATTTAATTTGGGTGTTTATGATTTCTGAAAATTAAATAGATGCAATACACGATTGAAGGAGTGTATCTGTGAAAGTGAAAGTGAAGACGTATGCAGCCTTTTATCCTCACTTTCAGGGCTTAGGGCATGTGATGAAGATTAATGGCTACAGCTGAGTGATCCCGAACCAACGCTCGCTGAGTAAATGACATTCCACATGATCGGTTCTCCGGATCGTTTTGGTTCGGATACGAGATTGTTCCGTATGTTAGAATCCATATGTAAAATTCAATAATTCGATAAAATGAATACTTCGGATTGAACAATGTAGATCATGTGACATATTCTTTAAAGGTAATAAGAATTTATATCTAATTTAATGTGGGACGACGTGCGTGAATAGGCATCCAGGCCTCTAGTGCAGGTGTATTGTACTTGGTGTCTGGCAGATATACATGTCTCTTCCCTAAACAAAACCGAATGGAAGTAACGCCCGTCGCACGACGGAGAACTCTTATTATCAATGAGTTTACTTCCGACGGAATCCTTGAGCGGTATATGACGTAGAGATCTTCAAGAGCAATAGCCTTGAAAAGAAATGGAAAAAGGCAGAAAAACAGAGAAGAAAAACGCGTTGAACCATTTTTCCTTTGCCTTCTTACAAACATACCAGTATATATTGTTAATAAGCCTTTCAGTGCTAGTTGTTAAGAGGAACATAGTTGGTGGCTGTTGTTAGTCTAAGTAGGGGTGTTCTTAGTGTTGACTGAGAGAAATTTGTTACAAATATCCTGGCAGTCTCGAGGAATGGAAACGTCGCCTGTATTTCCACCTGCGGTAACAGTCACGCCCTTCAGACCGAGACTGTTATAACAACGATTATGACAAATTGTTATAACGACGATCGCATCACGTTGGGAATATGGGTAGGTAGTTGTACTTCTCGCCGCGGACAATATATTTGTTGCGTCCAAATCTGTACAGATCGCAGTGACTAATAGACAGTATTGACCCATTTCCTTCTCGTTCAAATAATAACAAATTGAGTCGTCTTTTAACAACCTCTATGTAACGAAAATCAAAAATATAATCAAGATAGCTGACCTTTGAATATCATTTTAAAGGGCCAGCCAGTTGCGCAAGTCAACGAAAATTAACAAAGAATTTTTTTATGAACAGCGAACAATATCTTACGGTTCCCTTACGAGTTACGATGTCAACTGACGTAAAATGCAGATATGTCTGTATTACTGTCGCCGGTTCACGTGTACAATAGAGGCGAAAAACAGTATAAAGTAATAATATTAAATAATACAAACTGTCAAAAATATTAACACATTTGTGTGGAACTTCGGATAGGACAAATATAATGCCCACTGCCAGCTGCGCCCAATTACATCATATTATTGGATATGATTTCGCTTGCTACGGGACGGAGCATACTTTGCCACGCTGTCCCGTGCCAATTGTTGAAGATACAGATTACCGCCCAATCCGTCTGCTGGATGTAATTAAGACTTTACAGCCTTCCACGAACCTTGACAACTGTTTCCCCTAAAATAACAACAAAAACCGACTGTTTAATGTGATCTTCGAGACACAGAAAACGTGACTACTATCACATTCATCGACACGATCATACTATCATGATTGATAATAAAATTACTTGGATCGGTTCAAATGGATATAGGAATGGATGGGTAACCAACAATCCAAGCGCCAACCGGATCCGATGCTCTACTTCACATGTCTTTCGCGAACTGCAAGCGAATTAGAGCAACAATCGCAGAACAAACTGCACGGGCTAATACATATTAAGCAATCTTGTTCCTGTAGTCCTAGTAGCAATTGATCCCAATTACTTTATTAGCAACTAATACCAATTGAACTAAAATTCGTGTTTCTCTAGTCCTATTCGAACCGTTCATAGTCCCATTTGTTACATTATTCGCACAAAACTTATACAAATGAAAGAGTAATGAAAAAAAAAAACAAAGGTTTTTTTTATATATTTATTAAACATAATCATGATTGATAATAAAAAAACTTGGATTGGTACAGACGGATATTGGAATTTATACAATACATGTTAAACTATGTTGTTCACTTGTAAAATACCAATGACATTAAGACAAATCCATTTTACAAGTATAATAAATGTGTATTCTATGCTTCAAAATGATAGTAATAACAAAATTTACAATCTATATGATGACAAAGAAAATATTTTTTGTTAAGAATTTAAAGATAATTTCTTTCACTTAATTACTTGTGACTATTTTAAAGGCTGAACATATTTTGGTTATGTCCTTTAAAAGTACTACTGTGCAATATATGAATGCGTAGATACGATTATGATTGATGACAAACCTTAGTAAGGCTTTTTTCTTGACTTCCAATTGAGTATTATGTAAAAGTTACTGTTTTTACATTCTAATGTTCATAATGAATTCATAAGAATAATGAATTCAATTCGTGTTCATAATGAATTTTAAATATGTATCGCTCGATCGCCAGATACATTCTTTTCCTTAGTTTAATGAAAATATACAACGTAATGAAAATATGCAACAAGTACTAAGATGAAAAATTTACTACAAACTCATACAATTCTGAAGCTTATAAAATTACATAAAAGTAGTCAAAACTGTCTCGGTTTAGTTACAGAGAACATTTAAAGTAATGAAATCAATATTGCATTGTGTTTACATTTTAATATATCGACTATTTAAGTAACATACTCGTAATGTACTAAGCTATGAAACATATTGCCTTTATAATTTAATATAATTTATGATTTAGACATCAGTGTAATAATGTCAGTCACAATTAATTGTATTATTATTAACACGTCCTTATCTATCTAATATGAAACGTACGGAATAATTTCAAAATGTAGATTCAAAATTTACTTTTATTGTGTTGTTATCAGTTATAAGTGCCATTTATAATTAAACTATCATAATTTTGTTGAAATTACTTAAAATTAAATTAAAAAATATAATGGTTTATTTGTTTTTAGTTGAATCTAAAACAATACGCTTTACGTATGCTTTTTACATTAATATAATAAGTACCTACCAACTGAAATTTCTACGTAGAGTTGTTATAAATTCTATTTGAATACGTAACTAAAAATGTAGCTCGAAAGAAATCTTAATAACATTACTTGACTTTTAAGTTTTCTTACTTCTAATTTATTTAAAAATAATTTCAGTAAAACCTTGCGTATAAAACCTTTTATAAGCCTACTGCAAACCACTCAAACTCCATAAAAAATGAAATAGGCTGGGAGAAAAAATACTTACAATTAGTATTATTCAATTTATATTGTACTTATTCGAATTAGTCTAGATAAGTATAACTTCTCTCAACTTATTTTAAGCAATGTAGTTTTAACTTACAGATAATACTTAAGCAACGTTAAAAGTAGATGTACCAAATAAACCTAATTAAAATATTTAACAACTTATTACGTTATAAAATACATAATTATTAAATTAAATTAGAAGCTTTAATAACCTTTAATAACCAGATCTAACTACAATTAAATTCTTATTAAAGTAAAATTTTATTTAATAATGATTTCTGTAATCAAATAGGTACATATTGTACCGTTAGTTTGTACCCGGGTATAAGGCAATATAGTCGCCACCTATGTTCCATAATGAGAGTTATATATAACGTGACTTTTGAAACGTGGGATTTCTCTGCCTGCCTCTACGGGCAGATACAGATATAGTGTTAACTGTGCATCCATATATTATGCTACGGACATTATCTTTCTACTTGTATATCGGGCCCTTATTTGTGAAGCAAGGAATGCTCAGGTTTTTTTGGTGAAGACTGAAAATGAACAGCATGAATAATAAATCATCCACGTCACTTACAACAGACGAGATTATTAATCATGATTACATTACATTGTGTCATGTGCGTGTTACCTACACACATAATTAATATTATTATAGTAAAAAGTAATAATAACTATATTGAAACAAACACGTGGAACTCTGTTTATAAAAGAGTAATTATTAATTATGATTTCTTTGTGCGAGTCAAGCTGGTAAATAATGTATCTATGTATAGTTATACAATCGAACGCCTTTAATCGACAAATAGTTGGTAGGTCGTCAATTAGGTTTAACAAATGTAAAATTACATTGAATATAGTAGTACTATTTAACGTCATAATAAATAATAATTAATCTCAAAAATGATGTCTAGGTACTTACCTGTATATAAATATAATATAATCAAAAAATAAATATATGTTTACTTTATTATAAATTATTAAAAATAATTATTAAATTAATAAATTATTTAAAAATAATATACATATATATTTTACTTTCCTCATATTCCAAGAAACAAAGTTACTTAGTTTGAACCACGTGGAATAAAACACAAATTAAAATGGAAACTTTTCAATGCTCCGTAATTAAAAGTACCTACAAGAAAACAATCTTGTATAAGAATGTTATACTTCTTTTGTCCAGTTCTAATTTAATTAGGACATCGCTTGCATGATACATATATACGTAAGTACTATAAGAGTATTTAAGTATTATGAAAGAATAATTGATTAGGAATAATAAACGATAGTGGCTGTTTTAAAATGTTCGTTGTGCATAAATACTTCCAGTAGAAAATTGATAAAAAAAAATTGTAGACAATTTTGTACAATATTTTTAGAAAAATATATTTTTCCGTGTTTATTTAAATTTCGAATAGGACGGTGCGTCACTGGACGATCTTATTGTAAATGTGGTGAACGTTCTAATAGGACATTTCTTACTGATCTCGTACTAACTTACAGATCTTAATGATTTGGTAATAATTCTTTGGTATAATTGCACCAATGTAGTTATATGAGGAAAATACCGATTGAACAGATAGCAGTCACGAGTGACCGCTACCGCCAACAGAATTTCTTAACTAAGATGGATCTGTAGGAAGAAATACGACTATTAGTATCAGTTAATTTAGTTGATGGTAGACCTTACTTTTATAATTTTAATTTTACTTCGTTATCTTCTGCATTACAAGATAAAATGGGATTTTATTAACTAAGGCAATCTATAGTACGGTGGTTGAATAATGCAGCTCTAGTTCTTTTACTTTTCGCTCTGTTGTAATGTCCTGTATGCCCGTAACGTCATTACATTCTATTACATCATTTCGAAAACTACTGTATATTAATCACAAAGTCCGGGAAGGTATTAATCATATGATGGCATTGCTTAAAAATAAAGTTGACCGTACTCTTTGATGTACTATAAAGAAATTGATCCAGACGACAAACTATGTGTAAAGGCTACAGTCCTTACGTTTGCCGATACAGCCTTGCAATAATCTAGTTACAATTGTTTCATATAGTTAGAAAAACTGCAAGGAAAAATATAAATTAAAAAGTGAAAATTATCAATAACAAAGCAAAAGACCTTGCATTTTCAGTCTGTAGAAACAAAATTACTTTCACGAACATTCTTTATTACCTGCGTTCGCTTTTAGCACTTCTGTACAAGACAAGTAGGCATCTGTTAAGTGCTTTACTGAATTTCAGGTTTTTAACTGAAGACTAAATGGTGGTACAATAATAATGAATAGTTTCGAATAATTGTGAGTAGCGAAATTTTTAAAGGACAATTTTCTCTTATATCTCTTGATTTATAAGGAATCCAATGCTCGTATATTGACTTGTATCAATGTCAATCCTAATTTAAGGTAAATTTTATTATATTTCCCAAAATGAATATTTCCCAAAATGTAAATCGAGAACACATTAAATCGAAAATATTTGGTTTCAAATTATTTCACAAAATAAGTTAATTTTCGTCTTTCGTTTTTACGTATTGAAGCTCATTTGTGAAGTATAGATGGAAGTATGAAATAAATTAGTTAAAGTTAATTTTTTTATGAATTTTTCGATCGTCATTCCAATGTGACGCTATGACTTACGTTACTATGATCCTGACAGTCAGTGGACATTAATCATCTTGCGCGGCATAGCTCTCCCGACTACGCGCCCGTTTGTGATAAGAATGATACAATGACTAAAATCTCCAAGTTAGCTCCACAATGTACTACTATATTACTACATTTGCCCATTTTACCAGATACGCGTTTCTAATACTTATTACATCACGTCACAAGCATAACATGTTCCGAATCGCTAATCAGTATGTGCTATATAAAATGAATATTTTAAACACTACATGTATTAACAACAATTAGTAGTATTAACGAAAATTTGTATTAACAAACATATTGACAGCATTAACGAAAAATTAATAGTTCATTTATATTGTATATCGTATTTGTAATAGTTTATTTATATTTATAATTCATATTAATATGTAGTGTAATTAAAATAATAAACCTAAGCTTGCCGGCAAAAGTAATTGAAATTCATGTAAACCAGTTCGCAATACTTTGTAAATACTCATATAATCTTATTTTTGTTAATATGTATGTATAGACATAGATTTATATATAATATATTAAAACTAATACTAGATATAATACAGTTAATATAATTCAATATTTAAGAGTATCCACACAGTTTCCGCGTAATAAAACTGTACCCAATCGTAAGTACACGTGTTTATAAATCTATTTACCTATACTTAAATCAACAACTTATTTCTAATGAAACGGCTTTGATTTTGACGATATGGCCTTTATTTAATGATAAATTACTTAAATAGATACAAACAATAGATTAACTACGTTAAACAATTGTCGTGATTAATACAACTATTCTTGAATGTCTCGTTTGTCGAGTCGTAGTAAGCGCAATTACCTAGCGGGGTTGCTACGTGTGCTACCCGGATCGAATATTTCTAATAATAACTCGGAGTCTAAATTTGTACCCGGTAGATATATGAAAATACGCTCATCACCTATACTATCAAGGGGCATGTAATGTAGCTAGTGAAGATGGGAGTGGTATTTGGGGTGTAATGATTAGAGAAGATATATGCATGATACAAGTAGTCTTAAGACTTTGTCAACCACCCTTACTGAATGAAGAAGCTGTTCGTAACTTCTTGCGGCTTCTGGGTGATGACCAGCGGGGTACTAATCGAGACACGTGAGCAGATACACCCTCGTCAACGTCGTCGGCCTCGGTCTTAATCTCCATTTTCTGAAAGTAAATAGAAATAAACACTTTAAATTGTTTTAAACGGGTATTTACAACGGCAAATATGGTACTTCAACAACATTAGATCATTACACCTTTAAAAATTGCACATTAATTCAATGGGAATGTAGGCTCAAATCTCTCACTTTAATTTTAAAGAATATAAATTTTGGTAAGTATGTAAACTTATTATTAAAATATTATTTATGTGTGGCGTGCTATTGGAGAGGCCTTGGTCTATCAGTGGATGAAAATAGACTTATGATAATGATGATGATAAAGTATGTAAAAAATATAATACATAAGCACCTGTACTATTAATCTTATCAGAGTGTATTGTTGTTCCATAAGATTTGACACTTCCCGAAGACGACGCTTCTGTTTCACGAGTTCTGCAGCGATGTAGTCTTCGCTGCTCTCTAGCACCAGGTCTAGGCCAGCTGTAACAATCCAACCTCTCAAACGCGAATCACGTATGTGGTGACAAAGAGCAATAGAAAATTAAAATGCATAGCTGTCTCAAGCATGTTCCAGGGCTCGGTTCGATCAGTGTAAAGAATTGAGGTGTATAGACAACATAATTGATAACAAATGCATGCACAAAACAAATAAAGCGTTTACATCACAAAGCCTTTTGTGCTTTGTCGAAGAACCTATACCTCGGCTATAACACCTCCTGCAAACTTTAAGAAGAATAACATGAACTATATCAATAAAAATTAATATAAGAGCGAGTAAAAACATATACATAAGATATTTAGAATAACACTAGAACAAACCATCATCACTGAATGGATTGCAAAACCATTTGCGCAACATCAGGTCGAGGAAGCCAAGCTTGCACTTTTTGTTATTAGGGTACTCGATTAGTTCATTCTTGTCGATTTTCTCCAGGAGGAACGCCGGTAGTTTTCGTTCTAATTCGGTGTGTAGAACAACCTAAAAATTTTGTTTATTAAACACCAGAACGATTGTCTAATTTAAAACAGGGCATAAACCAAGTAACACTTTAGTGTAAGTAATAGGGCCGATATTTGCCACACATTTTGTAATACTTATTTCGAATAGCTTACCGGTATTTTTACTTTATGCTTAAAATTAGACACAGGTTTCTCTTTTTATGTTCTCCATTAGGGTTCTGTACGAAAAAGTAAAACAGGGAACCCTTAAGGCTTAAAGGATCACTTCGTCCATCTGCCCGTCAATTTGCCCCAATACAGCTGGACCAAATGAGTTGTAATTTGGTACTCATATGCTTTTCCGTGATTCAAAGACCGAGGTGTAACGTAAACAACTGAATTTTGAATTTGGGTTAACTTTTGGGAGTGAATAAAAAAATGAAAGAAAAAGTTTGGCAAACTATATCGTGTAGCATACAAAATGAAAGGATTTAGTTTAGATGGGATCTCAAATATATATTTTTTTATAGTTTTACGGTAGACAGATTTAAAGTAATTCAAAAAATAAAACGAAAATTAACCATTCCGCCATCCTTTCTCGAAACTACTTAGGCTAAAATTTTAAAAATAATACAGAACATAGTTTTTTACTTAAATATTACAGGAAATTCTACAAGACGGCTATGGCTTCCTAGAAAACGGTGAATCCCTCGATATTGCAATGTTATGCGAAAAAACTTACATTTTCAGTTAGCAAATATATTTTCCCGTATAAGAGAAAATGTTTTTCGCTTATATCTATTGTAAAATTTGGAAACTCATGTTAGATACCGCAAAAAAGATTGGGTCTGATTTAAAACAACTTAACTGAATAGTAAAACATAATAAAAAACGGATTACGTACTTGCATAGCCAATCGTTTCAGTTGAGCATTTCGCCTCACGCTCTCAATGTCCCCAACAGCCAAACCAATGAGGAGGTTCATCAGAAGAATCGGCATGAAGACCATGAAGAGTAAGAGGATGACGAATGTTGTAATAGGGAAAGGCAGTGTGGTATCTGTTTCAGATTTGTAGTATGGTTGTACGTAGGTTCCAACAAAGTCAAGTTCGCCGAGCATCATTGCAAAAGTTCTCATCAGTGACATGGGAATGCTGCTGAAGGATAAGTGATGACCCTGCGGAATTTAATAAAATTATATAAGACATCCCCTTGCCATCAAAATCACGGAGGCTGGCGAGTCTTCCGAGTAATTCATAGTCATTCGCAAATATTGTAAAATTGACGGTATATTCACCGTATCACAAGAAAAAGTTGATCGCAAGCACACAGTGGTTATTTTTAATTGCTTTGCAAGTGCAAGGCACACATAATATGTTACAGTACAACTGAAAGTATTTATTGTTAATAACATATTACGCGCTAGCTAAAGTATTAACAATAGATGATAATTGACGACTATGCTGATGCTTAGACCTATGAATATTGCGTAAAAATATATATAGTCCTATGAAAGTACTGAGTTAGTTACATTAACTTTAAAGTCTATAGATTGTAGGCGATGCACTTTTTTAGCCTAAAACAGATTAAAGAACTCTCGTTAAATCCTTAACTTTATGTCTTTATTTTAAACGTTGAGCATTAACAACTAACAAATTCCATGCAATGGTAAAATTCGCACTTAAAGCAAAAATGACAATTTACTTCAAATTTATGTTGAGGTTGTTTAAGTACAATCCTTTCAATCAATACACCCACTTTGGACAGCAGAATGAAAAATGCCAGCCCGAACGCAATAATCAGTATAGAGAACACCATCAAGACTTTGATCAGAGTCTGTAGGATCTCCAGGAACATCACTACGTAGATGCCAACTTGATCAAAACGTTGCAGCAGCAGAAGCAGTTCAAACCAACTGAGGAAAACCGTTATGGCGGCCGATGACAACTGCAAATATAAAACAGCTATTAAGCGTTAGTTTATTATATCCCAATCGAATAAATAATTCATGTGAATCTTTGTTTCTCATTATTTGTATATACTCGTATTTTGTTTTTGGTTAAGCTTAGCGACTCATGAGCCCGTCAATCTGAAAGAGGTTTTTTATGTCCACACATATGCTTGTCTACGATATTGAATGATTTTAAGACACATCAACCCATAACTTTTTACTTCGTTTCCAATGTTATCATTTTCCTAGATGTTGTTTATTAGAAATCGATTTAAACGTGGAGAGTGCAATTAAGACCATGTAATTTCTTTGCTGCCCATTATGAAAATCATTCTACATTCCTCTGCCTACCTCTTCGGGGATTAACAGGCGTGATGTTACTTTTTTTTATGAAAATCAATTTTTTTCTAAAATTGGAAAGTTATGACTTTGATCCCACGTTTGTAAAATCGAATTCTCAGTTGATCTCCATGTTTGTAGTGTTAGAAAGCTATTTTGACTACCATGACAATGATGTCCTATTTCTGTAGGTTTTGTATCATTTCATAACTTCAACATACATAACTTTGTTGGCGAAGTTTTGTAGCGTTGTTTTTCCCTTAGAGATCGTGAAAATATAAATCAATTCAGCTGGGAATATTTTGTAAAAATTGTTAAAACGAAATTTAAAAAAATGTTTTTTTAATAACTATTAAGTGGAAAGGATCCACTCAAGAAAGTAATCAACTTTTAAGCAAAAAATATTGCGAAGTACGCCACAAATTTTATTGATGTCGTTGTCAAAAACATTTGAAAATAATGTTTTTTTCAATAAATTGTAAATCAGTCTTATCTGGTCAATTTTATGTACTTTACATGTATTTTTTATCGATAAATTCCTTTGAGAAATATTAATGGTTGAAAAATTTTGTAGGCTTTCTTAAATAATTTATTAAATTAGTCATCTGAATAATAAAGGAATAACATAATGGGAAGTTCTAGAATTGGCCTGCACTATCAACTGCTTATTTCGCAAGCTTTATGCCGTTTATTATTTGTTTGCCGGACTATATGTACATGCCAAAAGAAATGGTAGCACTCTCTTAGATTTTCATATGGAAACCGTTACAGTGAATTTGATTGATTTGATTAATTTTGATGAAATTCGATCTGTATAGCCAGACCCCTAGGATGGTTGTACAGTAGTTAAATAGAATGAGAGACTATACGAGAACTCTCTATGTTGCCACGCAAACCATATTATAGACAAAGGCCAGTAACATTTAATATTCAAAATGTGAATTATTAAAATTTACCTGTATATCGTAATTCGCATCAAATACAGATGGGAGAACCATCAAGGTAGAACAAACGTAAAGCGTCCACGCTACTATGTTTGATGGATCGAAAACATAATGCCACTTTTGCTGTCGTAGGTTGTACGCCTCACGGATCAAACACATGGAATTGTAAACGAGGATTGTCACAGTGCTTGTGTACATAGCAACCATCTTTTCGAATTCTGAAATGTAAATGTAGTGACAGGCATAGAATCACTAGACGAAGTTCTCATACATTTTGTATAAAAATAACATCCAGTCAAATAAATACAAAAACGTATAGTAAAAAAGAAGTATTAAAACGTATAAACAAAAAGGTGTATAAAAACAAAGAACCAATAAACAAAAACACAAAGACGCATAAAGAAATTTAAAGCAAACGAGTAAATAAAATCAGTAATCAACACAATATTCACCTGCCGTTGCATTTGTAATGGTACCATTCAGGACGTTAAATGCATCCATATCTTCTTTACTAGACAAATTTAAACTAGAATATGGCAAATCAGAACCAGTTTTTACTTTTGTGATCATCATGAGCAGATATGAATACAATGTCACAAATAGAAGAAATACGCTGTAAAACAATAGGTTCGCCAGGTGGAAGTATTTGCCATACGAGTTCCACTTCATTTGTAAATATTTCTGGCTCAGTGGGTGCGCTAGCAGTTCTACTCTTCCGTGAGCAACCATAGCCTAAAATCAAATCCGCTTCATTAGGAATTGTTCCATGAAATAAAGTCATTAGTGATACATAAAGACGGTTCGTGTTATGTAACCCATTATTACCATTTATGTACATGTAATTAATATTAGACATATTATTCCAATCACCAAACAGATTAGTAGTGTTAAAAATTGTGTACCGCAAGCTTTGCTGTGGATATATGTATGTAATGTGTATTGTACAATCATTATTTCGATATTATTGTGATTATCAATAATCAATGTGTGATCCAAATTAATCTCGATCCGCTCATGCTTCAGTATTTGACTTAAATTTTTATAACTCTGTCATTATAACATCAGTATCAATACTGCTGTTATTAACGTTAGCAACGCTGTTTATCGGCGTCTCAAATTCATCATGTATCAATGCGTATTAATTAGAATATTGAAATTTGAGTATTTGAATGGACATAGCTTTACTGAAGCGCGAGCGGACGACTTGACGATGATGTGGATTGACCGTTATGACAAAGGAGTTGACACATAAGCCACATAGTTAATTAAAAACTTAAATTACAGTACAAGCGAAGCGTCATTTTAGTATACTGACACCCCACTCACGTTGATAACATTCAACGGTTCTGGTCGAAACTTTGGGTCGTTCCGCGCCTGTCTCAGCGCTTCTATTGCAAGCTTCGAGTGTTGATAGTATTTGAAAGAGTACTTAATCTGTGATGAAGTGAAAATAACATAATTAAATTTTTTTATTACTTATATCAACTTACATTAAGAGCTGGTAATGGTATTTGAGGCGTTTTTGAGTTGTTTCCGTCATCCTCCATAGGCTGAGGAACTAGCGCTTCAAAGCTGTATTTGATCTAAATTTTTTTAAACGAAATAGTGGTGAATAATTTTTATATTAATTACAACAGTGGATTATACAGGAGAAACATAATAAATTGAATAATACCTACGAGTGTTTGGTATAAAATGTAAAAGAGTTGGCACACGCTTCTGACGACTAGAGGGCAATGAATCTACCAGTCACTCCAACACTGAACGTTGTCCTCACTTAGTTTGCCTCACCTTTTTTGATCTCGTAACTTTAAAATACTTTCATTGGATCTGTACTTGACTTACTTTTAGAATAGTGCCGTTCTAATTGATCATAATTCTTATTGGTAATTAGAAGCTGTCCTTCGAGTAAACCGATTACGTTACGTTTTGTTGTACTAATAAATACCCAATGTTGCAGTTGAGAAAATAACAATGTGTCATCTACCTTAATTAAACACATAACATATTTAATCCGAACAATAAATCAAGTATATTAAATACATCAACATTATAATCTATAGTTATACGCGCCAGTTTTTTTAAATAAGATTTCAAAATCATAGCAAAGAGTGCATCGATTCTGATACCACCATTATAGTCTATTTTACTCACATTGAATATAATTTTGTATTCACATTTTTAATAACTTCCTTGTTTTGAATAATAAAGTAACTCCTGCATTCTCCTCCAGCTTTATAGTGTTTGCAGAATAACTTAATTTATTTTGTGTCTAATAATTTTCATTTATAGAAATATTTTAACAACAAATTCATAATATTTATCTGATGATCTAACAACTGGGTAAAATACAATACAATACAATCAACTCATTCTGCAAGTAGCGACTCACCTATATAACGTCCCGTGCTCATCAATGTCCGCAGTTGATATTGCGTTGCTAGAACTATTGTTTTTCTCTACTTTAGTTTTGACTTATAACAAGAGCGAGAAATTAAGTGCCTACTGACTAGATTGTTTGCTTTATCATGGAATATCTACGCTATTTAGCCCTCCAATTCATCGCGGGATTGCATATAGAGGCGGACGATCAAAAATTCTCGGAAGTGCGTATGTATAATACGCACTTCCAAGAATAAGTAACAGTAACATCGGAGTTGAAGTCTTCGCTAAACTTTGGGAAGGATATTAGTGTAACAGTGAAAACGAAAGCAACCCAATATACATTCGTGTTAGATGTAACTTACGTAAAAGCTTTTGGAGTCCTTTTTGCAATTCGCTTTGGTTATGCACTTGTCCTGTACCGCTTCGAAAACACGCGGCATGTTGGCTATTAATGCCAGTGTCACACACGGATAACGATCGGAGCGTAGAGCCATCACTTCTTTGGCCCTGGAAAAATAAAACGGAATTAAGCAAAAAACTTTAAAGTCGACTACGAATTGGGCGGGTACAAAAAACAATTTCATAATAATTGTTAAGTATTAATTATTAATAGTAAGTATTAATTATATTAATAATAAGCTGATAGTCATATGATATTCAATGAATATATCATTATTTTTAAATCACTCGTACCGTAAAGATAATTTATTTTGCTAATAAATTGTCATTCGCACGAGTGAGGTATAAAAACGCAACACTTCTGGAGTGTTATTTAAGTGGGTGCCAAGTCTGATATCGTCAAACTGAAATTTAACCAATATAATTACAGTCAAAATTTTATTAGTCTGTGTGACTAATATTACTGAAGTAAAAAAATATTGAGTCTCATACTGTTTATAAATTAACCAACAAATCCTAGCAAATGTAGAAATCGTCTAATCCCGTTTGGTTGTGTTATATGTGTTGAAATAATAAACAAACATATTTTTCCATCAACTGTCTGGGTAGTAGTGTTAATCCAGAAATTATAATACCGTTGCTCGTGCGTGACCATTGCAAGAGCTGCTTCTGGAAACTTGTAGTAAATGGCGTAATCAATGGCACTCATATCCCTCTTGTTGTAGCACAATCTGCATCCCATCGACAGCAACAGAGCAATAGAATTCGGCCTATTCTCTGCTGTGGCAAGATGTAGTGGTGTATTCTGGAACAGAAATATCACATATAAAAAATTTCATGACATTCTATTGCAACGAGTTTTATTATCGAGGTATATGACAACACCACTGACTCACTACTTAACAAACTGTATAAAGAAAAGTCACTGTTTAAATTTCAAATAAAGCTGAGTGTAAATAGAAATACAGAGTTTCCCTTATACCATTTAAATGTGCAAGAGTTTCATATCTAATTTGATTAATCTGATTTTACTTACGCCATCTTTATCTGTCTGATCCAGTAAATGGGAATGTACGGAGTGTAACAGTTCTATCGTCTGGGTATATCCGCTCATAGCCGCATGATGTAACGGGTTGCGCCCATTGTGATCGCGGTGTAACAACGCACCCCTGTTCAGAAGCAACTGCACTACTCTGGTATGACCCTCACGTGACGCGATGTGAAGCGGCGTCAGACCTTCGCCGTCATTTTCGTTGATGATGAACGTGCCTTTATCGGAGTCCAATAATTGACTTACTGTATTATATCGACCGTATCTGAAATTGAAGACGAGATGGAAATCAGTCTCCGAAATCGGTGTGTATATGAAGAGAATCGTAAATATACAAATAGCACCTTAGGTATGTAAGGATCAAGATATATCGCACTCAGTGCTTTCTGCCTAGCCCGTAATGGACAAGGCAGCAATATATATTATTAGTATTATAAACCAGAAGAGTTGACATAGCGTAGTAATGAAAAAATATATGTATAGAAAAGTCATTTTTTGTAAATTTACGGCGCAATTGTTTCTCGAATGCATGTTAAACAGTCTACAGTTTTGAACTTCACGTTAAGCCGCTATATTAATATATCTGCTGCGATAACATTTCTAACAATTATTGACACGTGCAAAAACGAGACAACACCTTTCCGCTACGTACCTTGCAGCAAAGTGTAAGGGACTTTCGTTCCTGTTGTTTTTCAAGTTGATACAGGCACCGAGCTTAATTAGATTTTCTAGAGAACGTATGTGGCCTTCGCGACTGGCGTAGTGCAGCGGCGAACATCCTGTATTGTCCTTCTCATTGAGCAGCTCCATCAGGCTTTTCTCGCAGCGATCCTAAAGTTACACATAGCATCATACATCCGATGATATAATATCCATGATATAACATACATATATTATAGAAACATTTATCCCGTATAACTAAATAAATAATAATATCGATGTTAAGATTAACCCAACATAATTCTATAACTATAAAAATTTACATTAACAAGCTGATATTTATTACACCTCATGTTGTATATGTAACTGTTATTACACCTTCCATTAAACCAATACATTAAGATAATTCATAACCCAGAGTATCCTAGTGTGGAAACAAACGTAAGCAAGAGGAAGTTTTAACGTAATCCGCTTATATGTATGTAAGTATAAATAAATGCTTATTACGTGTGTGTTTCGAGAAAAAATAATAAATGAATATTTTTCATAATTATACTTAATAGTAATTCGTTCTATTTACTTTGCAGTTAGCAGCGAAATCTTCCAAGCGACCGCCGTTCATTACCACCAGATGCAAGACATTCCTTAAGTTTATGTCCTTCAACTCAATGTCGGCGCCCAGGCGAATCTTTAAAAAGAAAAAAGATAATAGATTAAAACGCATTTTCTAAATAGATTCTAACGTAAACGTAACTTCACGCCTGTAATCCCCGAAGAGGTAGGCAGAGAAATGCAGAACACTCCCACGTTTCACCGGTTACG
>DWDV01000085.1:0-22329 GCA_018245615.1 Mimoniades ocyalus | reverse complement strand
GCACCAACCACAACAAAGACAGGCCTCCAGAATGTAAATTCGCGACGGAGTCACGAATTGAAAGGCAACGTTTCCATGTAAAAAATACTCCCTAACTGGAATGATATGGTGACACATCGCGCGACTTCTGTTCGGCCCTGTAAAAAGTATGAAGATATAATTCGTCATCGTCGCGTTTCTTGGAAATATGATAATTATATTGTATCTTATGATTGTGAGCACATTTAACATGTTTCTAAGTACATATTATTACAAAATGTTACTCTACATATAATAATACGCACGAAATAAAAAAGAAGGAGGCACGTGATGCCGTAATATGTCAATTTTATTCAATTTCTGTATGTACTCATACTAAACAATACAGAAGTGCTTTTCCCTTTTTACATGTGCCTACAAATATGCTCTATACAGTTCTTAGTATTGACTATGTATATATATAAAAAAATCACTTTTGCAGATTAGCAATGTCTCATTAAAATTCATGTACGTTAAAGTACATCATACAGTTTTATGCATGCCAAAAATATTCCTTCTTTCTTAAACACAATGATCTCAGTTATTTCGGTTATTAAAGTCAGTTTATTCTCATTTACACACAACACCACTTGAAATATTACAATATTGAATTTTAATGAAAACAATTTGTTAATATAATTAATGACTGTAATATTATACTAAATTGTAGAAGAGGTACCTACTTAATAGAAGATATCGGCGTTAATCAATACGGCCGATAACGGATTATTTCATAGTTGAAGAACATTTACGACTGATTACCGTCGGCACCTTTATGGAGAATGTTCTAGAAAGATAGAAAACTATTTATTATACACGACATTTTAAGAATTTGAAGATATCGCGTTTTGAAATGAAAGAAACTCCCTACACTTTTCTATTTCATGTTCCGTAGATTATAAAAATATCATCAGCGTCACTTCACCTAGGCTGGGACCTAGGCTTTTCCAATAAGTATTTTCCAAACAATTCGATCCTCTTTACATCCCATTCAGCCGCTATCGCCCTTTATTATAATTATAATTACAATTATATACCACAATTATATGCGACAATTATATTAACATGTAATTATAATGATAATTCATAATTATGTGTTAATAATATGTAACTACAGAATAGTTATGTAATAGCTATAAAAATGCATAATGGAGTGAGCAAGTAGATGACAAGCGGGTCAAACAGTGCTTATGGTAATGCGATAAAATTTATAATGTGCAAACAAGGGGAGGCACTTAATCCGCAGAATAAGCTTTGCACTCTACATCGCCTTATCTCACAAGCTATTTGAATATTAGAGCGTAGTCCAAAATAAATCATATTAAATTAACATATTTGCCCCATGACACGTTTGTTTATTACTTTTATTCTATTAGTATGTTAAAATATATTTATTGCTGTTATTAAGAGATGATAATTACGATTCCTAATTTGCTCAGATGTAAGACATTATATACATAGGTGCACCGTTATCTTGATCACATTAAACACAATTTTATTTAATGTAACTACCAATTCATTAACACTATTCGTTTCATACTGTACAAAACGTGCGTATGCATGTGCTGTCAAAGATACTCGTACCATTGATTTTTCGCTCAAAATAAAAACAAGTGATGACACATTATCACATAATCTAATCGACACAAAGGCGAGGTAAACTTCAGATAGGTGTAGAGGGATAATACAGATCTTCGTCGTATTGATAAAGTCGAGAATCTTCGAAAAAGGAATCCGGTGAGGACCACCCAACAGCCCAGCCGCCGGTCGCTCTTATTTATTGTGTCAATTAAAACAACATAACTCAGCGTTCTCCGTCGAACGCGCCTATGTGACAGATCGTAATTCTAAAGTTTAGCTTCTGAACGCGATCCTTAAATTAAACAAACCGTATGCGTGGGTGCTATTTCTCGCAGAACCGCTACAATTCATGCAACTATTGAAGGAACGCAATATACACTCAGTCACTTAAAAAAGAATGTAACCACAAGCAATATCTGTTATATTTTTTATGAAATTCCTTTCAGATTACTTTCATTTTTTAATTCCTGTCGCTACATAGATCTCTCCTTGGAAATGGAGGAAATGTAATGTGTTGCGGATTGGTAGAAATAGGGATTAGTACCCAATCCTTCTGCAGACAGTTATAATCCAACCCCTTAAAATACCCTACAAAACACAACGACAGTTATCGAAGAATAAATTTAATAGCTCTAAAACAATTATTATCAATGATCAAGAAACATTTGAAATTACAATTCTACTCGTATCAAGGTTCAATATTACGTTGTCAATTATTTAATTTTTTTTTCTCTTTATAGAATATTTTACGAATATACGAATTTTACGAATTTTTTATAGTTTCTGACATTTATTTAAGAATTAATACGACTCAAAAACTAAGTTACCTATTACATTAAATATTTCAACTTGATCCTCAACTGCAGTGACACATCCGTGTTTAACGTTAGATGTACAGCACAATTTATTCTGTTAAAACTTGTTTACACACGTGAACTAAAAGATTTATGCCAACTTAAATTCTGACCAATTAAAGTCTCTTGTTAGGAAATAAACTAAATTAACAAAAGAATCTAAACTCTGAATACAACAAACGACGTTAACATGTTACTATTGTTGGTCAGTGCATTACATATCTACCCATAAATTTGGTTAATTTAATAACTGCGCAAGTTCGTAGACCTCAAAATGGTGTTCGATAATCTATTTCGAATAATGTGTACCATATTGTTCTAGATATATTTAGAACTTTTATCCATATTTGCATTTCTATGCTATTGTATGTTTATTTTTATAACACTACAATTTTTTTAAGTAGTCTAATTATTACTATCGGTCTAGGCACGGTAAAAATTCAACAGTAACTTATTAAATTTGAGTTTCAACGTTATTTATAAATCTTCAGTATCTACTCCTGTCTTTTTCTATACAAACTTCAACTATGCCGATTCTCTATACTTTGTGTCAAATTTACTTCCATATTGACCTTGACGTATTAATATACATACGTTTGTATCTGTCGTAGAACGTGTAGGTATGTACCTATACATAAAGTTGTGTTTCACAGCTCCAGGCAAATATCTATAAGTAAAAGTTCGTACAGTTTCTCTGCAGAGTTACCCGTTGGAACGGCGAAGCATTAGGTCGCTTCGGACACACACGGACGCCCACTACGAAATACTTTAAGAATTTAAAGTCGCCACATTATACCATATTGCTATAATATATGTATATAGCAAGGTATACTATGATTATAACGCCAGAGTTATACAGTAACATATAGGTATAGCAAGACATATTATCGCGCAGTAATGATCGCAAAGATATATAGGTACCTATTATATACAGTGCCCGTCAATAGTAGTTTGCTATAATGTGTATTATAGCATAGTATATTATTGTACCTTGCATCGCCGACCCTTTTACCCGTGTTTCTTTGTTACATTAGCACATATATGTATTTAATTATATATACATAATAATATATTTGCCTTAATATTAGTACTAATTATTTATTATATTAAATTAATTAGTGCTCGTATAGATATATAAGGGACGTAATTGAAAACTTTCAGACAATATTTTTAATGCCATCAAGAACTAATTAAAACGCGAATATAGATCAATATTCAAACGTTCTCATAATGCTTATGATTTTGTGAAAATTTTATTTCAGAAATTATTAATGAAATTAATCAAATGGACGTTTGCGACATATTGTGGATACGTAGGAATATATAAATAAAAGTATTCATTTTAAAGTTGGAGATATTTTTATTAACAGATCGTCATAACTTTTAATCGCAGGAATATATATTATTATCAAAGAAAATGGCCGTATCAGTATCCATCAAACGAACCCTGGTCGTCATACATAGCTTATTTACGAGTAGGTTTATAATTCATCTCCCCCGGCGCCGTCCCATCTATGACAATGCCTACTGAATCGAATAGGATTATAGATTAACCGATGGTAAGTTATAGCCGTACCATGTATGCTAATGAGAACAATTATATCAATAATGTATATATTTATACAAAAAAGGAACTAACAATGTGTACTTAGCTGGAATACTAAGGTTAAGTTATAATTAGGTAATCCTTAAAACTACTTAAACTGTTAACATGAAAATTCTAAGTAATGAATCCCAACGAAATGGATAGCCGTGTATACACAGTATATATCGTATATACCGTATACCATATACCGCGTATACTATACACCGTGTATACCTATAGGAGTGTGTGTACATGTGACGTCACGAAGCACTGTCCTCTCAACGTAGATTCCTACTTAACAGGCTAATTCTACGGCACTACATTATACACTATGGAAATATTTCACATTTAACTATTTATGCTTATTATAATAACTTAACAACTAATTTAAATAGTTAATGTTCAATAAATAAATAGTATATATTAATAGAAAACCATGTTTCATCGTATTGGGTCGATGAAACCTATATTATAGGTATTCTAACAATTATCACCGATCAAAACAAAATTAAATACATTTCGATCATTTTTTACATTGATTCTAGTCATGATTTAAAGATCACCTTCTTATGTGTCTTTTATATATAGGTATATATTTCAATTCATTTCAGTAATCATTCGACTAACTCATATTATAATTCAAAACGTTGTTCGTACATTCCAATTGACAAAATATTTAGTGAATTAACTACTTCTTGTGTTCGAAGAATGAATAAAAAAAATTATACTAACTTTCGTACAGAAACGTCATAGTTTCAGAATAACGATACAATAGTGGAATTGCACTGGACGTGTTAGGTAGTCACGATATCCAAATTGTTTACAAACTAAACTTTGCTAATGAAGTTTAGGTAGTTATATAAAACAACGCAACTTTAAAAGTAGTTAGTTTCGATATAGGTACACATATAAATACCGAATCATGTTCATTTTGTAATGCAACGGTAAAAAGAGCAACATGAGTGAATAATTTAATGACAACTGTGGATATATTTACGTAGCATTTACAACAGTTTCACAAACAAAACGTACAAAACACAAGATATGCAATAATGGTGAAAATGGTGGAGCAAAGATTAATTACGATTTTCCAAAAACGTCCATTGATAAATTACTGCGGACACATCGATAAAGCTTGAAAACAATTCGCTACGTTTTAATTGTGGCAATTTTGATCTAGTTTTTATTTATAAAGTAGTCAGTACCAAGAATTATAGAGTCCACAACACACTGAGTTAACGTACTATCATCACTGACGTAGAGTTCGTTTCACTCCGCTTTACCACCATTCAAATAGTGCGCGTAAGGATGATGTACGGTCAATGGTAATGTTGCATTGGCATGCGCTCGGAAAGCGCAAAACTGAGGCTATGGACACTCCATGGAATTGGGGCTCGGCGGGCCGCCCATGACGCTGTACGGGGGGCTATGCGGCGGCAGCGACTGGATCGACCCCATCGGCCCGTGGTACATGTCCATCTCCAGGGAAGCGTCCGGCGAACATTTTTCCACCATCTTGTTTTCTTGTTTCGTCACCATGCGTCGCCACTTCGCACGCGCGTTTTGAAACCACACCTGCCAACAAAAAACATAATGTTGGTGTCCATCGAGAAAATAAAGCGAGCATGAGGCGAGGACACGACGTAGTGCGAGCAAAACGAAAAGTCGCCCCGCCTTAAAAAGAATACAAGTCGCGCAGCAAAACGAGAAAAAGTTCCCAGATTTCAAAGTCTTCGAATGTTCGTCCACAATCCGCCGAACTCACTCGAGATACCTAAACGCCTTCCGCTCGGCCCGACCTAGACTTCCGCGTCCACTCGATTCTTTTCTTTTCCACATTTTTGCGGGACACGTGAGAGCGTTCCGCGGATTTGCCGTTGTGGGTTGCGTTCCGAGGTGAAGATTATATCTGTAATTAGTGAGATTACCCCGTGGGGCGCCGCCGCCGAGCGTGACGCTCGCGCTGGCCGGCGCCGCGCCCGCCGCAGCCCGCTCGCCGCTAACCGCAGCGCCGCGTGCGCCACATTCAGCGCATTCCGCCGCGTTATTCTGCACTGCTCCCGTACAATTACCCACACGCGCTCAAACTTTTCATTTCACACATTTGCCGTCATTAACTATTTTCGAATTATTGTGTTTGCGTTTAACAACCTATTTTTAAAAGTTAAATAAACCAATTATAGCCTGTTGCTTTGAATATTAAAATAACAAAACTCTAAGATTTATTAAGGTAAGCAATAAACAGACGACACTAATATTTTTCGTTACTTTTGCACGTGCTATAATTGATCGTTATCATTTTTAATAAAGATACATAGCTTATAAGAGTTGTTGTATAATCTGAATCTCCGTATCATATCACTTTTTCAAGCTCCCACTTTCGTGTAGTAAATATTCGGCCCTAGCATAGAACTTAACGTGCGTAATAGTTAAAATATTGAAACGCAAACGTTTAGGGCGCGCAAATCTTGCGACCAATGGCGCGCCGCTGCCCGATAGCCCCGCCCCCCGCGACATGGCGGCTACCATCTCAGCTAATGCCACATTTAGATAATCCTCTCTTTATTCACTTACACACCACGCAAATTTACACAGGTTCTAAATTCTATAGGTACTTGACATTTGAACTAATCAGGTGGCATTCGACTTAGATTTGTCGAGCTTAACATGGCATCGATGTATAAGTCGAAGTATCGCGTGCGCAGAGTACCTACCTATCTAGGTGTTTCAATTCAATAATGCCTAGGTACATCTTTAAGGCCAGAAACGTACCTACATTAATTTCTTCCGTTATGAAATTAAATTTCGCTATATGATTTCGTGATAGAAATAGTTTATTATTGCCAAATTTTCTTTTTTCATTGATAATGCTGTCTTAATGTCTCCTGTTGAAAATACCCGGTTTCAACTTGTTAGTGCAGATATGTATATAGTGCTTAAAGTGGAGCTAGCAAAAAAAAAGTAAGGCAATATTTTTTAAACTTCAGCACTAATTACAACGCACCACCCACGTCTGTCAGTCTGCTCATAAATTCATCATAACATGAGAAGTGAAATGATAGCGTCAAGCGGTATTCGGATGAGAAATGGGTGAAAAGAGCGGTAGACGACATGCGCCCGCGCACGATTGATGATCTCACGTCCGCACACGCCGCCGCCGTCGGCCGATAACACGGGAGCACGGTGGTCCCTAGAAAAATGTATACATCATGAATGACGCCTCATACACCGTGTTCCATTCAGCTACCGCGCCACCCCACCACTGGCCGACACCTACCTACCACCGCACGACCACCGAACAAAACATCCAATGTAAAATATGTATTTAGGCACAAAAACTATATTTTATGCATACGATAACACGAGAAATAAAATAAAGACTACAAAATCAATCATACTTAGATTTTATCCTCGATACCTACATAATATGACTTATTTATTTACTACTTCTCACAAAAACCGGCTTCTGCCAAACTTGTCTCTTAAACGTGTCGTGATCACAAATCGTGCTGATATAACACGATATCAACATACGGGACACATCCGAGGCACCGGAAGGCACAATTTCATTCTCTCGCTGTAATTGATACTTAATAAGAACGATCAAATAATGAGGTCCCCGTGGTTGCCAGCTCCTCATTATCTCAACAACATTGCTGTCTGTTTATTACACGGCTATGCCTAACAATGAGAAAAGGCATGAAACGAAAAATATTTTCAATTGTGAAGCCGTGGACAAATATTTTAGATTATCTAATAAACAATGGCGCACAGTCGCAAAACACAAGCGAAAGGCGGAGTAATTCATGGAACGAAAAATATGTGTATTAAAAAATACTTTTAAAACGATTTCATTGTCCTCTCTCAACAACATGATTAAGTATTGGATCAAATAGTTGTTAATCGAATTGATATCCATTAGAATAGTTTTAGAGCACGTTACCAACACAATTTAAAATAGGTATTGAAAAAAATTTTCTGAATGAGTTAATATGTCTGTCAAAAGAGAATGAATGAATCTATTAACTTACAATTACGATTTCTAATGGCGGCCGTTACAATTATTTGTTTGTTTCGATCGCTGCGATCTTAACATTCGAACGCGTCGCGAGCTATTCTTGCAAGTGACTTAAATAAGTTCGCAGAGGTATAGCATTGGACAAGTCATTTGTTATCCGTCACACTCAGCCGAGTGACATTTGAAAATAACTTTTCCTAACAAATGCTACGTCTCAATTTGCTCTGAAATGTAAGCTCGGATAATAGAAAAAGATGAATTCGAGTAAGGCTCGCAGCGTGATTTTTCAGTGGGAACGACCGAGCTTTACGGACTGCTAACAATCAATTTCATTACGAAAGTTTCATTAATTACAGCACTGTATGAATTGTTCCAATTTTATTTGTATGGACATGAAACATTTCAGTCCGAAATCTTTTCTAATTGATATGCCGGTTGTTATATTTTTTATGCCAGAACTGATTTATGCGTTCTATGATTTTCATTGAAAAGAGTGATATCATTATTTTTTTTTAAGTGTCGTTTGTAACCAACAAGCTTTCCTGTTTTATATTAACTTAAGTTTATATCTACCTACAAATTGATGTATTTTTGTTACATTTATTCAAAACATTAATTACGAAACTTACCTAAAAGGTATAGCTTCCATTTATACCGTTTCATACTTAGGTATTTCAAAATAGCATACTGTATTTCAAAAGTGGAACATATATTATTACAATCGAATATTGTTTTTTCATCCAACAAACCAATAGATGCGGATAGTTTCATAAATCGTTTTGAACACGACAGCGCGGGCAATTTGCAGTCTATCGGTATTGAGTCGTCGCACGATTAAAATATTCAATGTTTCGTAGCTCGTTACACTAATAACCTGGCACTTGCGAATGCTACTAACGGTGGCGTATCATTCATTCCAACTCCTAAATGATTACTCTCCGTTTTGCCCTACGCCATCATGGTTGATTGACCGGTTGCTTGTATATACCTATACCATAGCCCTTTGTATAAACATACCACTTGTGTGGAATTTAATTCGTAATGCATTTTACTTGTCCATTAGCAAATGTATTATGGCAATAATGTTTCCATTTAGGACTTAGCGCTGCTGTAATAAAAAATAAAGAAACAATGTATAGGGCAACAAACAGAATCTAACGCAGTTCTCGATTTTAAAATAAGGATGAAAAATATTTTATGCCAATTGTTCGGTTTTTACATTGTCATTTTAAATAACGTATTTAAAAAGGGGTGTATTATTACTAAACTCTACATGGCTATAACGTTTTTTTCACCTTATGCAAATATTCTCAGGTAAAAGTTATGTGAATTAGATTGTGATACTTAATGTATCGATGTTGATATAGTTACTTGTGGCAAAAATGTCAAGAATAGGTTATATGATTATCGCTAATTGTTCCACTTTTTCTACCATTTCTTCTATTGTTTTATCTATATTTTGATCACATGTGAAATCTACAAATACTGATTGACATACGTATGTATGTCAGTAAATGTTGGTACATCTAACGGGAAAAATGATTTCATTTTAAACAAGTTACGACCTCACATCCAATGTCTTAAATACTGGTACTATTATCTACACCGTGTAGGTCGTGTTGATAGGGACGTCCTGGGTTCCAATGGCTTGAGCACGAATAGATTTTACTAATTTCGATTTTCTAAAGTACTAGTAAACGTAACTGGTGAAACCTGGAAGTGCACTATACTCCTCAGCCTATCTCATAGGGGATTATGTTACGTTATGTATATTTTTAACTCGGGTTATGAAATCTTTAATCGGGTTAAGAAATCTTTAATCGGGTTAAGAAAGCCTTAAGAAATCGTCATAAATGAAATTCGCTATAAATTAATCCGTAATCTTATATTAATTGTGATGCACACCTCATAAACTGTGCCCAAAATACACAGAATGTCATATGTATGTATGTATATGTAGGAATCCAAAAGCTGTAACAGTATAATTATAAATAAACGAACAAATAATTCCAACCGAGCTTATTACGAAGCAAGTAAGGGGCCGTAATAAATGTCTATACAAACACCGCGATCAAAGACGGTCAAACATTCCGCGCATGTGTAAATAAAAACTGAAGAGATGTGATTAATAGTCCCGTTTCCCTTATATAAATAATATTTGAATAAATTAGGAGACAGACGCAATACGTCCGCTCGGCGCGAGTACGCGCGACCAAATGACAAATGGATGCCTTTTGAAATCGCGGCGGAAATTATCTGCCCAACCGACCGGCTCAGAACGATGCGTTCGTACTAATTACTAGAGCGTTTGATTGTGATCTTTACGGCAAAGATTACACAAATGTAGGCCTTAAAATATGCAACTTAAAGCCAGAATTCAATTGAGCTGTCTCATTTATTATTGTCACAAAATGTACTTAGAAAGTAAAATTATATCTGGCCGAATGTCGAGGTGTGACCATCCGCTACTAATTGCAGGGGCTGGGACGCCTTCTGCGCGCCTTGGGTTATTTGTGTTCCATCATGAGGCATCTTTATAGTGCTTGAACGATTTAAAAATAGAACCGTGGTCGTTTAAAATTCAGTTATAAAATAATCGCTCGGTCATGCTTAAAATAGACCACGAATTTTCGACTTGTTGCAACTGTTTGTTAAATTATATACCGCAGTGCCTGCAGTTCTTGTCCTGTAAATAGCATTGTCTCTGTCTATTCTTGAATGAAAACCATTGTAGGTTTATATCATAACAATAATTTTTATATGTATAAATTTTTGAGTTTTCCATATATTAAGCTAAAAAATAAGTGCACACTTGTGCCACCTGTAGGTGTTTTAATAAAATTACCCAATATATCCGATGTCGTCTCGAGTACCAGAGATTCGATAAAATTGATCGTTCGATTATAAAGCCAGTAGCATTTACAACGAACGCGGCGAATTGATCGCGGAACACGCCCGAACAAGGAAAGGCACTTTTTCAATCAACTAATTACGCTGCGCTACTTGAACCCGAGTCATTTTTCAGGAGGAGAAAAAAAATACAAACGGAACGAGTGACAAATCACGCAATTGCGGACGCACGGAGAGAAATATGGCGCGGTTAGTTCTAAATGCGCCCGCGTCGGGGTTTCGGTAACGCGGCGCGTATATTATGCCGGGGCGCCCGGGGCAATTAGACGCATGCGTGAGACCGGCTGAGCCACCTGCGCCCAGTCGCCTCTCCACCCAAATGCGACATTTAATATTCACCAGATTTACCGCTTCTCGCGCACATTTATATGCATAGTGCTTCGAATTTGATATCCGACGGAAACGCAGCGGCCGCACCAGCCGCACTCCGTTTGATTAATGAGCGCTACACTATTATGAGATTAATTTATTAAGCTCACTTCACCTTCAGCTTGCTGATGCGAGCTTCAGATGTTTTAGGTTTTAGTCATATACATAATACATTCACGTAGTCAAATTAAATTGATTTGTTTGTGTAGCTACGTACCTACTGTTTACGAAGGTAACCGGTTCAAGGCAGCTAAGTTTCATGAAGAATTCTCAAGAATCGAATATAAGGCCCGTACAAAGCATAAAGAGAATAAGATGGTAATTATGACTGAGACCCTAAAAAGGTATGCTTACACCTCACGTTACGCAGAGAACGCCGTGGGAAATATAACCGTACAAAATAAATATTCATATTCGTACCAATAGAGGTGGGTGTTTATTTGCGAAAAAGATAACAGGTATTGGAATGTATTTCTAATCAATTAGTAAATAATTAAAGTCTGAAACATTTTGTTTTACAACTATTTAGGTACATAAATATATTGAAAAGTTTTTAAAATTAAATTTACAGCGTGTAAAGACGATAAATGAGAAATATAATTCGACATTTATTCATTTTATTTTTTTACATAGACTTCAACGTTCACAATTAATTTTTTTGTGACCGATTGTGTGTGATCATATTTGTAATGTAAAACATGACGTGCAAAAATATGTACCAATCCAAAAATATTTTTAGACGACATTCTACAAAAAAGATAGCTATCTTACAATAAATAGGTAATATGTACATATGTATAAATAAACCAAGAAAACAAACGAGAAGTATAAGTTAAAAGCTTGAGCCAAAAACTGAACATTATTTTAGTATGTAGGTACCCACACAATTATTTTTACCGCCGCATTTTACTAATGCCCACGCCAAACTGATCGCAATTTTAATAATCAAAACTTAAGTGTATCCAACTTTATTTCATAAATCCAGCAAGCAGAGTAGCGTTTTGAAATGTCACAATCTTATCTTTGTTAAAACATTTCTTACATATTTAATCTTTAGTCGAAGCGATACTATCTTGAAAAATAAAAAAAGTAGGTACGCCTCAGCGTTCTCCACGGGAGCGTCCAGCCTAAAGTCAGTGTACGAAAAAAGAAAAGCTCTTATCTTCTCAAAATGGCGACGGCAAGTCTTAAGCTTTTTGCCAAAAAAAAATCCCGATCAATATTCGGAGGTTGGAGAGAGAGGGTCCTCGGCCTTCGTATAATTGGTTGAAAGAAAATTTATGCGGCGCGCGCTATCTGCCTCTCGGTCCGGATCGGCTTACCTCGGCGTGTCGATAAATGGTAAGGCAACACCATAAAAAAATCTAGTAGCGATACTGTGAGGAACCACTTCCATAAACCCTATTATTTAAGAATACAAGCTACTCTAACCCAACATTCAACTTACTTCTATTTATTACGCACGAGAACGGAACATTGAAATATGGATAACTTTCCTGTTGAAGTTCTCATCTACACCTCAAAGTTTGATTTGTATTGTTTTAAGTTTTTCAACTTAAACGGTCTGTGATGCTACGACTTGAATTCTTTAATATTCGCCTAAGTTTAAATAAAGACACTGATCGACAAGTTAACGTTTTTTTATGAAAAGCTAGTTCCATTTCATATAATAAAAACAAAATGTTCGTACATCACGCGATTGCAACAAACTTGCCTTGAATTTCGTTCGACAAACATGGAAACAAACCGCCAATACAGGTCTCACAAAAGAGAGGGCAACGTATCTCGAAAACGTTGTAATTACGAAAACAAAGGAGGGCTTTTTGAAGGTGCTCCGCGAGATCCACATTAAAGGGCCGCGTACCGCAAACAAATTAAAAGCAATATAAAGGTCTAAAGTGTAAAGATACGCCGAAGTATGTCCAATCTATTAGTGAGCTTCTTGTAATGGTGGGGCAGATGTGGACGGTGGAATCGTTTGTTTTGAGCCGCTCAGCGGCTCGTGAGCACATGTGGCTAGATTCGTTCGCAACCATAAAATTCGAATTTACCGAGACATGGATGCGCTCACATATAATATAGGCTTAAGGCTTACAGATTACATATCTTTATTTCAACTTTGTCAAAACCTTGTGCTTAAGAACGCCACATCGATTTTATAAGCATACGAAACTGTTACTCATGGAAACAGTATCGTTCTATCGCGTTCTATCCTCGCGTTCTATCTTTGATTGTTAACGATCATGATCTCCTCCATGGAGTAACTTGTCTTTTGCGATGTTGCGCTATAGGTTGCGATTTTCAACTGTGATCATGGCCTTGTCAACTTTGCTTTTGAGTGTGGCCCAAACTTACTGTGTCCGACGCATTGGGCATGTGCCCCGTGGTATTTTCACCGCCATGTTGCCTGTGATGCCATGCTTCTCGAGATTCCTCCATATTTGCGAGCGATGTGAACAAAATACTCAAGTTCTCTTTGTATGAATGACCTCGTAGTGGTATATACCCAATGTTAATTTAACCGTATAGAAATATGATTGCATTTAAATCGAACTGACAGAAGCACATACATTACGTCTTTAAACGTCGATTGTTCTTTGGTAACTGATCATTATACCCTAGTCGAGATCTGCCCAATATAGGGACTTTTATGCTGTGAGACGGAAAAATTATATTAATATACATAATATGTATCAATTAATTAGTTTTAATTAGGTAAGAAAAATTATATACATATACCATATAGGTACCTAAGATGAAAAAAATGACACTTTTTTATGTCGTCTAAATCTGTTATTTTATCTGTTTTTATAATTAAATATTCCCGCTTCTACATAAGTTTCAAGCAATGTATTGAAAAGTACAGATTTCCAGATACGAATCAGATCATAAAGATTTGTATACATATAGAAATTTCAACGGAGGTTCAAACTTATAACCGGTAACGTTCAAGATACAAGGTGCATGACTTTTATTTACAATTAACTCCAGACTTTTCAGTCATTGGTAGTGTATACTGCAAAGCAACTTGATTGTAACTTTTGTTACAAAATTTAATATAGGTACACGTGTTCTATTTTTTTAAAACTAAAACAATTTATACTTACTTAACACGATATTCATTTCCGCTTCAGTAATATACTCGTAACTATTAAAAATTGTAACAAAATTACGATTTTTTAAAAAGTAAATATTAATTCATAACATTAATCAAATTTAACATCACTTTTATTTGCTTTTATCTACTCATATTTGATAGTTTTATTATTGCTTTTATTCATAATAAAAATAATTTGTTTTTTTGCAATTTCGCGCAAAGAACAGATAATTTTTGCATACACTTTCACCTACATCGACAAAAACTTGCGTCAAAGAATTAAAATCACATATTTTGTTTTTTATTTTCAACCTTAATGCATACTTTATAAATTTCGATTATACTTCAAACAGTCCGATTCATTCCGTATTTTTTATATACCTACTGCTCATATGAATCCTAGATGTAGCCGAGGAAACTTGTCGCGATTATTTTCACAAATCTTGCAACAGTCGCTCGAGAACACCTATTTTAATTTACGACAACGTGATATTTAATTCCGTAAGGAATAACAATGGTAAATTACAATGAAAACTCACCCATTCCGGTCACTTCTAAGTGCTATTATAGCGAAATTGTTGAAGGGCACGCTCGCTGCCCTCACTTAAGCTTTTTTTGCACTAAATACCTAAACACACAATTGCAGATCCTCGAATTAAATTTTGTAATAAATAACATCAAAGTTCTTTACTGTAGAAGACATCGTTAAAAATATAACATCAATATTGCACATTAATATTTTTATTGCACGAACAATGACACACACGTACACGTAGAGCAGCGGTGATACATACCCACTTATGCATTTCAGCGCCTAGGGCATTACCCGTAACTGTAAATTTCTAAGGAGGTCATTAAACTGTATTACGTAAAAACTACATAATTGTACACCGAAGCCAATTCGTAACGAGATATAAGTATATTATGGTAAACATAACCACAGGTAACATTCACAATGATTTATATATTTAACATTCGCGGAGCCGCAAAATTGATAACGCGATAGAAATACAATCGGGCGGTACTCACAGTACATCCAAGTCGCATTAGCCTTACTTACATACCAGTCGATTTACAATACCACAATGATATAAAACTGATAACTGAGCTCTCGGTAATATGATGTTGAGATTCAATTCCATTGATCTGTCTAGTACATTACACGGTACATGGCTTGTTAAAACATATTTCCTAAAATATAAATTGGTTCAGGATATTGGCAAGGTTTTTGGGAAAAATATACAATAACGGAAATTCAAAAAAAGAATCACCTGTAGCACTCTTTTCGGGAGACCGGTCTTCTGACTAAGTTGCTTTAAGTCCTTCGCATCTGGGTTATGGTTGATCGCGAAGTACGACTTCATCGTGCGGAGCTGGTGATGCTTGAAACTGGTGCGCATGCGCTTGGTGCGCGACGTGGTGCCCAGCGCGCCACTTCCGCGGAACCCCATCTCCAGGTAATCGGGATTCAAATCTGGTACGAGAAGAGAACAGTGACGCTGCTAAATACAAAACATCGTGCATGTTACACATTAGTGCCGTTCTACGTTTCAAATTTGATATTTTAACGCAAATTATCAACACGGTACCGAGAAAATGCAAAACCTCACTTAAACAGATACTTAATAAAGTACCTACTGTCCTATATTTAACATGACGTTAGACGTGAGTAATTTAAAATTTAAAAATATTTTTTTGCAGATGAAAGTAACGAAGGCGCCATACCTTTTTATCGTCGGTCCACTTAATCAGATAGACGTTTTGTATAAACAAGAGAACTACCGATTATGAATTATGTATTGTCATACCGACACAAAAAACAAGATATCATTCCGTCTTGTACTTCGCAATGTTTCAAGTGCCTACTTCAATAATGTATTAATTATCTTAATATGTGCACATGCACGTAGTCGACTCACTTAATGGCCGTCTTGGTTACATACAATAGTTGTATAAAATTGTTGAGGAATTTGAAACGTAAAAAAACACAGTGGCACAATATCCAATACACGACGGTGAAACGAGATAAAGTTCCCCGGGCGCTAGCTCAGTACCTACTCAAGTCTTCCAAATGACACTATAAATTCAGAGCAATTACATGAAGGTATTAACGCAGCAAGCAATTAGAGGACAGAAGCGAAATTAACACATTGAATTCGCATTGCTGATTCGCTCATACAATATTGCTCGTCAAGAAACAGGCGGCTTCCACGGAACTCATTGATAAAATAGCAAGCAAAATTTTAATTTGTATCACGTCGTCCACGAAGTTGACTTCATTCTACTAACTACTACACACTACTAACATTCTATTGGATCTATTACAATGTTGTTAACATAATAAACCTGACAAGAAAATTAAACGACCTTATATTATTATTGTGAAACTACTCTATACCTAGCAGGTACTGTGGCGTTTGGATTGGTTTTGTTAGTACATAATACTATTTACTAAAACATAATAATCACATAAGTAAAAGTATACAAATGTATGTTTATGAATTTATTGACCGTAATGCGCAATCCACATTGTTTTCCGTTACAGTTCTCAGTCGCACCGTGACGTATCCGTGACGACGGAGGCGCGGTGCCGCGACGCGACTCCGGTTTAACGACCAATAAAACCGCTGCCAATAAATATCCCGAAACCACGGGCGTACGTGGACAACAAAACGACGCGAGTAATTTTATACCAACAAAACGTTGAAGTGAAACAGGCCGATTTGACTGAGCCGCGTCCCAATTCACACCACCATTATTATTTATTTCGATCATATACACGACTTTTTTCAAATTAGTAATATGTTTTATCCTATTAAACGCTATAAATTTATCTGATAATATTCTTATCTATTTGTTAGTAGACATATTTAACATCAAATAATTAACATATATATGTACCTATTTATGTAGTTACACTGATGCATTGATATGTGAAAGAGAAAATACCAATTTTACAAAATTATATATTTCCCAGTTGAATAAATAAAACAAAATAATAAATAGCTAGTGGAAGTGTTCAGGACTTGCCGGTTCCGAGGCTTGCGCGCGAACAATTAGTCCCAAAGGTAATTATGCGGGGATCCGTTGGAGCATTTTACTATAGTTAATGGTCGCCGATTCGCGTAAATTCCGCCGCACTCGCAAACGTGAGCTTTGCGATCGACGCGTATGTTTACTTTGCGTATGGTATCAAACTAACCAACCTAGTTACGTACAGTGCCCATATATCGAGTTCCTACCACATACCCCTTATTCTGTGCCAAATTTTCACATATTCAATTATAAAACGAACCAAAAATGGATAAAATTGCATCTTATTTAAATAAATAATCTGTCTAAACTGAATACAGGACATTTTGAGATTTAATTTGATAAAAAAATATAAGCAAATTATGAACTTTACTAATCATTTGCTTCAAAACATATTCTAATATTATTTACTACTGAAACGCCCAATAAAGATTTCAACTCGTGGAAAACAAACACAAGGCTCAATATTTAAACTTACATTATCCGTAAAAGCATAAGGCTAAGTGAATGTTATGGTTGGCATAATAATTTTATATGGATTTTAGCTAGTCCACCTGCACCGGCAGTTTTGAGGGAAGTATTCAGAATAAATACCGCGCGTTGTAGCACTTTACCGTCCATGTAATAAAGGTGGTCTCACACCGATCGCGGCTAAGATCCCTAGCGTTGACGGAACGCTTGTGCTTGCTCGACATGATTTACGCACCAACTGTCAACGATAAAACCGCAAACAAAACTAGAAAGAACCTTTGAAACTATTAAAATTCTTCCTTTTGCTACGGTGAAGCGGCGCCACAGAGGTCGGCGGTGGTTCCAACTACGCTGGTGACTATGAAGCCGCTCGGGGCGCTCGTGCACCAGCCAGTTGATACGGTCTCTCAACAAACAGAGAAGAATTTGCATACAAGAGAATTTTCATGTTTTGTTTGGTACAATATGTGTGAGCGGTCAATTGAGACGTTGTACTATACAAGTATACGCTTTTACAAAGTATTTTTATCTCTAAATCAAGCGATACCTATCTCGCAATGTACCTACAAGCAATCGCTCTTAATTTTTGTTCTGATAGATCATAAGTTGTCATTCAAAGATGTCGACGTTCACTATTACTTTATCGATAAATACGATACCACCGAAAGCGTCACCACTATTAAAGAACACATTATTAATAGATTGAGACACAAAATGTACAAAGATAACACGACTCAAAAGAAAAACATAAAAACTGGGTAAGTTATAAAAAGATCATTGTGATCTCATAAATCGTACGCACCATTCATGTCTTAAGGTCGGCAAAAAAATCGAGATTTCCTACGCGATATAGTCTCGTCCGGTGGCCACTAAATTTTTTACATTCAGTGGTGCTACGTTTTTGTTGTTATGAATGATGCTGCAAATCGTACGTTGAATTATACAACGGAGACGACAAATATCGAATATGTAAGTTGAATATGAAAAATTATAATACATTTTATAATTGAACAACGGAACGCTTCTCAGCATATCAAGCAAGTGTATGGAAATAAAAATATTAATTTAATCGGCGCATGTGTTGTGGCGCATAGCATGCCAGCAGGGGGCGCTACTGGCGGCCTTAACTTATACGCGCCCAAGTGGCGCGAACGATTCGAGCGCCGGTAATATTTCAGCTGTTATTACTATTAAAAGTACGGAGATAGGTTTGCCATACATATAAGAACGCACATCACATAATTTCTGTGAATTAAATTATAAAATGGTCATGTCTATATTCCATAACATTGCATCTTTTAGTTTTTCCAACTATGAACATGACATTGATTTCAAAAGTGACGATCGAATTTGATTGTACATTTTAATATGTTTTACTGTACAAAGATATTGTTATTAAGATAATACTACTAGAATACGCAACTGCTAATGCAATAATTTTTCAAAATTGTTTACTTCAAGGTGTACACAATCCTGGTATATATACCTACATATATCCAGAAATACAATAAGCACCTCACGTTGCATTAGACAACACTTATATCAAAGGCTTACAATAATGTGTATCATTGTTAAAAGTAGTATCATTTACAAACAACACATATCTGATAGATAAAGATACGTAATATTGTAAATAAAATTATTGCACATTTGAAGAATACTACGACCGACGGCTATAAATATCTGTTTTACTTACCTACGTAAATTTATAACTTAATCGGACCGACTAACAACTTTTTGCTTTTAAAAAAAGAGCATCTTGATTCCGAGTTCCATAAACAAAATGTCCTAATTCTAAATTCGAAAGAGGTTCAAGTAATAAATAAGGTTTCAATATAAAGCTATTGGGTCGGTGTGCCACTGATACAGATGTCTTGTGTAAGATAGCGGCGCATACAAAACGAAGTAACATGGATATCACATTAGTCGAGTGACGGATAGTGAGACCTTGAGTGAAGGGAAGTTATGTCTCGTTTTGTACGAGGTAGTGCCCGTTGGTAACTCACCATTCATTACCTGCTGGCTGAGGTGTAATATTCATGATTACTTTTGATAATGTGGACAGTATCTGTATTTTCATGGGAACCGTTTTTCTGCGCAATTATAAAACTTAAGTAGAAGAACTGTTAGAACTTGAATTTTTGATATAATGTTGTGTTCTGCCGTATGGAAGTAAAAAGTATATAAAGTTAAAGTTTCACGTCAAATTAGTTGTGTCTGCAAGTTGGTATAGAGCTCAATAATAAAAAAAATACCTCACAGTTCATTTAAAACTTTGGCATCATCATTATCTTTTATCACAACAAAAACGAAGCACAAAGGGAAAACTTAAAAGTATCGAAAAAGCTTTTTGTTTCATTAAAAATAAAAAAGCTTTTATTTTTTAAACCAACTACCGTCGGCGACGGAACGCAACCACCATATCGGTATGATCGTCGGACGCTACTCGAAATGACCGAGGCCGAAAAGAAATTAACAAAAAAAAATACCGGGCACATAATTTGGCGGGAAATAAATCACGGGTTGCCGTAGACGTGGCTATATAAAATTTATGGCGGTGCAGCAAGAAGATGGACCGGTAGAAAACTACTAAATAAACAAAAAAAGACACGGTGATACCACGTGACCCCGAAGCAGATGCGACAACTTCATTACGACATATAATTTACTTCGCTCCCGTTATTGAAGTAGGAAGCGTTATTTTTTGTTCGCCCGTTAGTGGGTAATTTATGGTCACACAGTTTGAAAAAGTTCGAAAATGTTGGGCGATGGTGAGCTGTTGTCAATATTAAATTAAAACTATAATTTTAATGATTGTATTAATGGTGTTTAATCTTTGTACTTTGACGAATTTGCATTTAAATAAGAAAATCTGAGAAGCTATTCCCCTTCAATTCCTTTCGTAGTTGGTATCTTAGGTTATTTGTATTATTTTTGCTCAATCCTAGATATCTCCAAAGCCGTTTTTACGGCGTCTTTAAAAGCATAGCAGCTCAACAAAGTTTGTTAAATGTATTTCTAAACAAAACACAATTCTTCGTGCAAAAGGAAAGAACGGCCCACACCCGAATATTTTCATTTTACGATATTAGTGAATATCAATAGAGTTCAATGCACTGCGAAATTATTGCTGTTAAAAGTGTTTAAATTGTATTCCGAGAAATGGAAGAAGAAATACACTCGGTTGCGTGTGAGATACAGTGCGTCGTATGTGTTCACTTTTTATTGTTTTGCACGGATACGTTTATCTACGATAGAATGTCAGTCATTATGGCCTGAGGTACCTCCAAACAACCCTTATGATAAATATCGTTTAAAAAGTAAATACGTTTTTACTGTCACGCGTTTAAAGATTTATTTTCACTTTTTAGGAATGGTGTACATTACCTACTTCTTCGTTTACATGAATATTAACTTATGTAAACCCGAGGTACATGGCTGCTTTTGAAAGTAGTCACGAGCGGTAAACGTAGGCGCGTGCAAAGAATCTCTGTACAATCCCAAAATAACAGTTAGCGATGAAAACTATTAATGAGCGCCATGAACGGTAGTCTCGGCGTCAGAACCGTAAAACATTTTCACACGCAAAAAAAATTCGGCTCTCGCCGACACAACCGCTAGCGAGCGCTCACACAATCAATGTTAAGCCGAAATTCCGCCTGTAAAGCTTTCCCCTTTTTATATCAGCACATTTCAGTGCGGAATAATTTTTTCAGAATGATTTAGAAATGCAAAAATGTACTCTGTTCCGATTTCCACGAACAAACGACTTAAAATTTTTGAATTAAAAAAATATGAATTACTATCAACGTTTAAAACGATATGTTCATTAAATTCGGATGTGTCTTTTTCAGTAATACATAAAAAAAATACTAGTACTAAAAATTATTTCAATGATGTACGAGTATATTGCGAAAATGAATACAAATTGCGAGATGTGAGATGTGGGTGCGGTCACGCCCAGCCGCCGGCCGCCCCTGCGTCGTGCGTTATCCGAATATACCACGCCAATTTCGATGCTAACATTCCCATACACATGCACTTTTTCGAGAGATTGCGCACAGATCAAATCGATACTATGAATAATATGAATAAAGAAACCACTGATCGTCAATTGTTTAATTTGTTACTTATTTATAATCAATCTTATAAGAGTATTTTTATGTACATATATAGTGACTCATCACGATATCTCCGAAACTGTGCGTCCGATTTATTTGAAACTTGACATGAATGTTTAATTTGTCACGCAGAGATCAGCTAAGAACGCATTTTTGGAAATTCCTACGCTAAGGGGGTAAAATAGGAGTTGAAAGTTTATATGAAACTTCGTCGGTATTGAAGTTACACACTTGGCATTTTAGATTTAGGCTTTTAATTAATAAATACTATG
>DWDV01000084.1:0-22388 GCA_018245615.1 Mimoniades ocyalus | reverse complement strand
CGGCCATCTGATCCCAAAGTAAGCGTCAAGAGAGCTTGTGGTATGGTAACCAGATGGCTGATAAACTACATATATATGTATAAATATATACTTAAATAGTTTTTTTTTCATTACATCAGAATTCACATGCCTAGAAGGTGTTATGGAGAAATCTAATGTCCTTCTATCTCGTAACAGCGTCATTAGAATTTAAGCCAACAAAGGGCTATTCCTGGACATAAGCCTTTACCAAGCAGCTGCATTCCAAAGTCCTTTCGCTTTGGCGGGCGATATTAAATCTGTAGGTTATAGTCAAATTAGTTGCATAGTGCTTCCACATAACAAGCGATAAAGTTCATTTTATTTACACTTAAAAAGATTTTTAATTGACCCGTCATTATCGCTATTAATTAAATGAAGTAACTATACGACACTTATCTCTGTGATAATACGTGTTCCATGTAAAGGTGGGCGTAAGGATAAACAACATTATTGTTACAAATTCGAATTCAAATATCATTTATTCATAATTGGTTCATTACAACACTTTTTTCACGTCAAAATTAAACTACCAACGCTTCGGAAAATGCCTCGCTATGAAGAAGAAGCGGCGAAAGAAACTCCATAGGTGTGCTTCTGAATTGAAATATAATAAAATGGCAATAAACATTGAATAAGTCACAATAACTAACAACGCCCGACTGGAAAAATACCCGGTTGACAGACCTACGAGTAGATACCGCTGAAGCGACGAAGTCCAAGAAGACCTTAAAGCAAATTGCACTGATTGCACCAAATAACTGATTCGCAAGGAGTAGCTTGAGATATGAAAAAATGGCGGCTTTTAATGTCAGAGGCAAAGATCCACTTTGGGTCGCTGAGCCAGCGTAAGAAAATAGGTAGAAAATAATAATAAGACAGCGTTACAATACCCCTGTGCGAATCCCGGTGCCAATATGTGTCCCTAGAGCTTGGGACTAGAATACGAGCTACGGTATCTCCTGCCTGTCATAAGAGGCGACTAAAAGTAGGCTTCCGGGGTTGCAAGCGGCTACAGTGGGAGCTCGAACCGCTTCAGCTAGCGATCCCGGGAGAGACGACGGTATGCTTGGACGCATATTATCGTGAGAATCGGAAGGCGTGAGATGAGGCATCATGCCTCACTCGAGTGTTGGGGGCGTAGAGGGCGTCATGCTAGAAGAGTATCAGTGCGTTCCGCTGGAGATCCCGGAGTCCTCTTATTAGCACCAGGAAAGTCGCCGAAAGGGTTTTAGTACGGTAAAAGTCCCACATAACCTGGTATCTCACCCAGGGTACCTGGTACCTTTTGAATGTTTGCTCCCCGTAAACAAAAAAAGGTGCCAATATTGTGTTACATTATTATCAGTGTCGTATTGATCACTCATCATCACAAATGATATTAAAATGGACGGCGTATATCATCAGAAACGTTGGGTGAGAAATCCGTTGCTCATGCAAAACTATGATTTGACTTTATTAAAGTACAGGACCAATCTCGAACTAATTACAGTGATATTTATAGAGCACATAAAATGTACGTGACAGACATCTCGTTCACAATACTCATGCGATAAAGAATGTTAACTAGTTCAGCCTGCGGCGCATCTCGCCGGCGCCGGCCCAGGGCTCGTGCTGAGAAATGTCACCATACCTCTTATATCTTCGTAACCTTTGATCTGAAACGTTCGTAGCCCTGACTTTGAGGGCATATCTCAATTGATTGACAGGGCCCAGCACCAGTTCAGCATTGCAGCAGGTCAGTTTAGCATTCACCAGCGGTTGGTGGAATGATTTCAGGAAGGTTGTGTTTTTTAGGCCGATTGATAGGTAATTTTACATCCAGACAGAATAAATGCTTATATTTATCAGACAAATATATCTAGATGGGAATCATATCCAAATACACACCACAAACATATTATTACAAAAAACTAAACATGTCTGGTCTACAAACCATCCTTAAATATACATCTGTTATTTTGAAACAAAAAAAAATAAGAAAAACAAAACAAACATTTATGTGATAAGCATATCGTGGAGTCAATGGGGCGGAAGTTCCGATATTGTCCAAGGGTTAGTTGTGAGTCTAATGTCGAGTCAGCAGGGTGCGATGTGACAGTCAGCATGCGGGCCATCCTGGTGGATTTCCTGCCCAATCTGGTCAGGAGCGAGAAGAACATTGAAGAGGATAACGGTGAAATACATTTAATACACATCCATTTAATTCCTAGTATTACCTTAGATTTGCAACTTTTGCTAGTATTGTTTGTAATATGCCATTAAATATAAACTATTAAAAATAACCTAATTAACTAATTGACTAAATTATTTAAGTTTGAATCTCCGTCGCATAAACAGATTCAGTGATAGACAGTGTTAAATTTTGATACCCGTAAGTATTCTTTTTTATCTTGTTATAACAATGAAACGAGGCACGAACGAATTCATTGATCGAAGCAGACGCGATAATGGAGGGCGTAAAGTCAGACGGCAACTAATTTGAACGATAACGTGATGATTTTGTAACATCATACAAGTAAGAACCACCTGTTATACAAATGTTATGCAAAACATGTCTCTGTAATAAACTTAAAGTTTATTACACAGACATATTCACGTGTGTATGTATATGTATAATGTAGTAAGATGCATGTTTTTCTACTATACGAAACAGTGGTTGTGGCGCTTAGAAATTTGAAATCGCAAATGATCGGTCATTGTATAAGTCAAGTGAAGGTTGGAAGCGATCGGTTTTAAAACTACTAACTAGTGACTGCTAGTGTCAATATTTATGTGTTTTTGTTAATCAGAGAGTATGAAAGCTAGAGACATAAAGGAAATAATCTAGAATGTAGTTCAAAACTGTGCCAGGATCAGAATCACGTGCGAAATGTCTAAATGTTTAAATCGCGTAACTTACTTGAACATCCGCCCTTTATCGTTCCACTGTTAGACATGGATCCGTTCTCAGAATGAGAAGGGTTAAGGACTGTGTTATACGTAGTGCTCTAATTAAAGGCGCGGAGAGAAAATTAAACACATGTTAAATTAGTTTCTTAAACCTCGTAAACACTATTTTTATGTCCAGCTTTTGAAGTGAAGTTAACAATTGTCAGTTAGTAGTTGTAAGGTTGTAATAGTTGCAGCACAAATACATGCGATATATAGTGGAAAGGGTTTAATTGTGTTTTCGTACTTTCGTACACAACTTAGTTCAAAGACTTTATGCGTATCGAATATTCATTGAACTTTCCCGAAGTTCTACAACTTTGAAACTCTATTTACAATATGAATAGGCAATATTTTAATTACTCTTCCTCTTACCAGCTACGTCGCCGTGTTGAAAGGATTAGCCAATTGGGGACAATTATTTTCAGAAAACACAGGGCACGCTGCGCGTACAGTAGCATTATAATTATCGAGAAGGTATTTTCCACGTGCCTGATTTTTTAACATTTATGATATGAGTTGTGTTTGTTATGGACAATTATTTTGAATGCAGTGTGCGTTATATAGTTATAGTCACGTTCCAGCTGTGTTTACTGGCTCGAAAATGGCTGGTAGATAAAAAAAAAAACGATAAAGTCACAACAGTTAGGATCGCTTACGACGCGCCTATCGCTGTGATATCGGTAATTTACTGGAGACAGCCGATGTCGAGCTTTCGACGCTCGTGGAAGCGAAAATTACGGTATCTAAATTAGTAAAGTGCTGCTTACTATGTTCTTTAGCAGTTTTAAATCGATTTAAAGTATGTTCTTAAATAATTAGATTTATATTTATGAAATATTTTATAATATTATAAAATTAAATACAACATAATGTATATCAAGTCGCAGAAGTTACTTTAAAGCATTCGTATATAACCAACCAGCAGTTAAGAGTATACAAATAAATGTTTGTGTGCAAAATGTAAACGAAAATTTTAGGTTATCTATTTAACTTCCAATCTGCTGCCAACTAATACTTATTTGCTCTTATCTGTAGTGGAGCAACGTGGAAGCGCATGATCCAGCTGTGAGGCGAGAGATCCGTGCTCAGAAGCGGCAATTAAAAAGGCTTGGAGACTGAATATTCATAAAGTATTTGAATAAAAGTATTAAATTATCGTTAATATTTCATTTTAAAAATGTACGTAAATTAAACAAAAAATCCGCTTATGTTCAATAGACATATTTCGACAGCTCCAAAAAGGTCTTGGTTACTCGTTAGCAGCCAGTAATTCTTTTGTAGGACTATTAATACTAGCATTAAACAGATGAGCTTGACCTATGTATAAGTGGTTAGGGAACTACGACATCGCGTGGTCGTAGTCTGTTTGTCGACCAATTGGAAACAACTGTGGACAGAGAGATATTAAAATACGGTTAACGTTGATTATAAGGTGCATGTATAACGGTTTAGATGAATGTAAAATAAGCGGAAGAATTTTGTTACGGTGGCAGTCAGTTTAAACCTTTAATCTGTGCCTACCTCCTAGTTACCTAACATACGTACAATTTAGCATTATCTATCTTGGCTTTAGATCTCATCAACGCATCGAATGTAAAAAACGAATGTGTACAACATATTTCCCAACATATAATTATTATAAGTGCTACGAATAAATAAAAACCCTGTATCTTAAAATAATATATCCTCGAAAACGTAGAAAGCTTATGAAAATGCGTCCTCATCAATGACATGCGGCAGTACTAAAGTTCATGCGTCGTTCGCGACGGTGGACGCCGCGGCGCTGAGCTACGACCGACCCGATAAATGCTGAAACAGTGTCGATCGTACCGGCGCGCCTGTCGCTGAGATAAGCGTAATTTACTAGCACCATGTCTGTAATCTTTGGGCTCTTGCTACAGACGAAATTACTATAGACATTGTATACTATGTTACATAGGAATAAAACAGGAAAAAAATTATTACATTTATCCTTAGGGTAAATACGGTAGGTAGGTAAGCAGTGGTCAGATACGAAGAGCTGAAAATCGAGCTTAGTGACGTACTATTGGAAAGGTCTATGATCACCAGTGTACGGAAACGGGCGGTCATGATGGTGAGAATCAAAATGCGTACACTTCAAATAAATATGAAAATTATTAATTCTCCAATTGGCTGTTTCTATCTTTGCACATTTCTGTGAATTGAATTTCGAGTTATGTAGATCAGCACTATCGTAAGACGTAAAATGATTGAATGTATAAAACGTTAACTGCTCTCGCCAAAGTAAAGAATGTTCTATCAATGGTCACTATAACTACTATTGTTATTCTCCGAACATTCAAAAAAATAAAAAACGTAGAAAAAAAAACTAACATCACACCTGTAATCCACGAAGAGATAGGAAGAGGAATGTAGAACTCTCCCACGATTCACTAGTTACGTTTACATCCCTCTATGGAATAAGTGGTGAATCTAACGCCATACATCGGGCACATATCCAGACTCCGAGCAGTGGCTCGTGACTATAGTAGTGACTAAAAAATCTAAATTAGAAACATTTTGTAGTGCCCGACCCGGGAATTGAACCCAGGATCTCCCGATCGGCAGTCGCTTTTGAAACCAAAACGACCAACGAGGCAAAAAAAATATACGACTATTTTCATATTACCCTTTTTCTATACCGTTCTCTTCAGTTTACATAGTTTTGATAGACTCACGTAATATTACATTTCCTTAAAATTATAATGCTTAATATAATAACAGGCTTTATAACAGGCTTAATAACAGGCTTAATATTAAATATGTAAATAAACGTTAAATATTTAGAAATTATTGTTGGTAGATATATTACATCGATTATATGAATCAGCCGCTTGAAACTATTTAACAGGTTTCCTATAATTAACGAATTTCTGTTAACGAAACGTAATAATCTATGTATAAATATATGTGTTTATAAATTATTATTGAATTGACTGTTTACAATGCTCGAGTTATCTTAAAATGTTAATAATAACAAAACGGCCGATTATATAACAGTTGTATCCATATGCGTTTGGGAATTTAGCAGATAAATAGTTGGTAAAACAGATAAGGAAAATGTCAATCGCTCACGACGTGGCCTGTGTTCAGATAGGAGGAAATTTACCAAAAGTATATCTACCTTCTTCGGTGGTAACTATTTCGTGTAAATGAAGGGTTTGGACAGTGACAAAGCATAAACCTTAGGAAGGGTTGGCTGATCCTTAATAGTTGTTTGTAGTTTTGTAGACATTGTCCAAATACGCATCAACTACAGTATAATCCAGCTTAGTATTTTACGTATGTGATTCCAGATTAGTTTCTCAACAAAATGCGATGACATAAGGACCTCAGGACATAAGGACATCAGACCTGAACCTTATGCCATCGCATTTTGTAAATTTTTTTGAAGAGAAAGTTTTATAGAAATAAAGTATCTTAAAAATTTGAGAGTGAGCAAATAATAGAATGAGTTAATTAATGAATGAAGAAAGGAAGGAATGTATGACTGAATAAATAAATGGACTGATCGACTGAATGTATGGATTAATAAATGAATGGCTCATTAACTGACTAAATTAATTGCTTATTCCATATTCAAACACATACAGAACAAATATCATTATCATTAGCCTATTGCGATCCTTTGAGAAGGGCCTTCTCCGAGGGTTGATGCCTATAATCCCTACGCTGGGCAGGCGGGTTGGGGATCACAGAGCACAGCTTCTTGCACCAGACGGTGATGCCCGTAGCCGGCGAGGACATCGCGCCATACTACGATTTGCCAATGCTGTGTTTAGTCACTTCTTACGATACCCTGTGTTCCAGCAGTGGATCGGGCAATATATTCTTAGTTCGCCCCGACACTGAATAAAAAATAATAAACATAGAAATTAAACATATCTAAAACTGAATAAAAACAACGATAAACTTGGTATAAATGCAGATCAAGCAGCGTTTAATTACGAATAGGAGCAGTTAAGCTTCATTACATATGTATTTCATCGTAACCCTAAGGAATGTAATATTAGACTGTCTTTAAATTCGAAACATAATGATCTAAGAACAACTGTTCAGCAAAATTCATGGTAATATTCTGCCTGCAAAAGCAAACGTTATTGAAGAGGTACAATTAGATCATGCTTTTATAAAGCTTAGAATCAGAAGATGTATGCTTATCAGGCTTCTAATTCCTGATCGGATTGAAACTTTGCCTGGGTGCGGTTATATATCAGAAATATGTACGAGTACTTCCTGTTAATTGTATGAGCGGGCACTTCCATTAACATGTTTATGATAGAAACTTTTGCAGTACTGTGTTCGATGAATCAATGAATCGTTTATTCGTTAGTAAGGAAGACAAGTTGTATCATACCTTCTAATGTTTTCAAAATCGGTATGAATTTATTCGTGGTACAAAAATATGAAGATGTATATAGTTAAACAATGTGTTCCTCGCATGATTAAATGAACAAAGTCGTCACTAATTCGTCTTTGGGAGGGTTAGCCCAGTTTTTGATTCTGCTGAACTGAACCTAGACGTAAATGGATCCAATTTAATCTCTAGGGCTGGCTAGTGATGCACCTTTAACTGAACTTATTTGTATGTTCACTCTAGATTTGGTCAGATTAGTAGTGCAGTGGATCCTATTTATATTTATACGCCGGGAAAACCGTGTAACTATACAGTCTTCCGATAAATGATTATGATAGAACACTAAGAGATGTTTTTCTTTAAAATACGCAACGCAATGCAATGTTTACAAATGGAACCGAGGCGACAGTGGATAGTCTCCGTTTGGGTGTTAAGTCCTCTGAGATAACAGATCGATGATCAATTTTAGTGTGGAATTGATTTGAATCTGCTACGTGGTTAGGAGCAAGTAACATGATATAAATAAAATCACGTTTGTATTTACCCGAAGGGGTAGACAGACGGTAGTACTCCCAGCTTTCACTAGTCATGTTATATGTTCCATGTAATAGGGGTTGAGCCTGTAAATTTATCGAAAATATCCAGAGTAAATAACGCATTCGCAAGCACTGCAAATAAAAAAATATTTGAATCTATTCATCACTTTCTTGAATATTTCAAATTCTTGACATATAATTATAACTAATGCATTCATTACTCGCTTATAAATCTCGTACGCGACAAAAACTCTTATCTATTAATAATAAAATTGATGAAAAAATCAAGTAACATGCATTAATTATATCAAAGTCTGTATCCCCTCTATGTAGAGTAGCCATACTTAGTTTGTTGCAAAGGAATGTATCTTTTATATGCTGGTGACATGGTTGGTTTTCATTGTAGCCTAAAGATGTCTTGTAAGTGGCGTTTCTACTGTATGTCTTAAGCGCCAATGGGTTGTAACATGGTTAAAAGGTTATCACGGACAGAGGTTACTAATATAAGAGTCGCTGTACAAGTGATTGTTTTTTTACATTGTTATCGGTTTAAAATAAAATAAAAATCGATTTTAAAATATTTTAATAAATTAACACATTCCAGAATTACATACGTACACACGTCATTGCATACAAAAATGAAAAACATATTTTACAATTAAATACTTATAGATAATTCAAATATTATCAAAATATAAACAATTCAGATAAAAGCTAAATCTATATTACCAATAGTACTGTATTATATTAATAATATAAAACAAGTAAAAAAGTGTTAAATAACTGAAATATAATATCGAATGTTTAACAAAGCCTTATTTCTTTATATCCTGAGCCAATAAAATGTTTGTACACGTATTCCAGGATTCCGGAAATATATGTAAATAATGCCTTGCGTATTATTACATTTGAAATCAACTGTATATATGACGCGTGAACGCGAATGCAATTTATATACATGAAGACGTCCGTATTTGTCGAACCGATGATCAAACATGTCCCGAATCTCGATAAACAGACGGATGAATCGAAGCGAAGCACTCCTCTCTAAGACTTGATCGTACGAAGATTAATATTGCAAGTTTCTTTATACTCAAAGAAAAATCAACATAGGGGTAGTTTACTCATTTTATGTTCGCGATTATCACTGTATGGACAAATTATAAAGACAAAACAGAGGGACAAAGCTATTCCTTACCCAATAAGCCATGGGTCGGTTCTTATTGTACAGGCATTAAGTAGTCAGCCAACGGGTAGGTAGGCTTGGATAGGTATTGATCCAAGCCAAACAAATTGCCATTGTGATTCCAAGAATCTAAGGTAACAACAATATGTTTCATAGAAATAAAGTAATAGTAATATACGTTCACTTTTAACGTGCGTGGGCTCCACGTGCAATTGTATATTTATTTACTAATAGGCTCGCTATTGACTGCTATGTCATCTGCTAAAAAAGGAGATGCAGCCTAGGATGTAACATGATTGCCTAGAAAACGCCTGATGAGTCTTGTCGTGAGTACATACATATTATGCACATAGCTTCGTGTCAGGTTCCTTAAGAGAATAGGTCCAGGTTATATCAACCGGGACAAAATGACGCCGGCTGGGAGTTCCGCTCTCTCGCAGTCTACAGCAGAAACGATTTAGAGACAAGCTTCGTCCTGCTCCACGGAGTGTTTACAGGATATGAATGGTAGCTACACATTTGATGGTAAAATAGAACAAGTGGAGCGCAATTTTGGAGCTTTTTTGCACCCTCTCCAACATGTATCCCAAAATGTATCCCATATAAATCTTCAACACGAGCAATCGATGGGGTCGATTTGGTCATGTTATTGCTTAAAGGCACTTGGAACATATTCTCATATGTCGGACACAGTAAGAAATTGATGATGAATTTCTATAGTTAAGTTTTCAAATTTATTAAATATCGTATCCGTTACTTTGCCAACTTCAAGAATTTACGAGCTCAGCTATGCACTGATGCATGTGGTCTTTTAAATAAATAATTAACTTGGTGCACATTTCAACAGCACTATTTGTGGAGCCAGGTACTTAGTAGCAAAAGCTGAGAGCGCTGTAACAAGAGTAAACAGACACTATTTGAGATATAAACGTAGTTGAACCGAGTCATTCGAATTTTGAATTCGTAAAGTTCGTGTCAATTTGTGGACAGAACATGAAGCTTCGCCAGATTATTTCACTATTGATTTATAAATGATATTGTGGAATATTGAATGGAGAAACCGCTTTAGTACTCGTATTCTTAAATGTCATATTTACGTCTGCTACATTGTACAAAGATATTTGAAAAGAAATGGAATTGAAGTTCTTCCGTCGTTGTTATCCAAAACAATATTAATATTCAAAGTGGTTTTGACTACAATTTGACAAATGACTATTGATGGTATATATTATCTTTGACTTCCTTGTGGGTAGAATGGTTGCAAGCGTGAGTGCTGGTCGACAGGTTCTGGATTCAATACTTACTTAGTAGTATAGTTGGATTCAATACTTAGTAGTGCCCGGATCGGGCACTACTAAGTTTTTCTAACTTGCATGAACCTCCTTGAGTGGCGACTATGTCTGATTAACTACGAATACATACAGTCCGGCGCACTGTGGACATTGCGACTAAATATTAATCCTTTTAACACGATGGCTAAACACTCAACGGCCCTTCTCTGGGTTAGAGAATAATATCAGCTGTCGATTGGAGAAGAAAAAGATTTGTAGCTCTTAGTAATGGTTCGGAGTTTGGTTGCATAATGGGACGTAAACGTATCTGGTGAAAAGTGGGAACGTACGACACTCCTCTATTGATCCCTTCGAGGATTGTAGTCGTGATATTAAGTTTTTTGATGTAAAATTATATTTCCTTTCCTGGAGGAAGATTAATAATACATGGGATATATAATTTGTGTATGATACTTGTGGTGGTGTCATTTATTTATATATACCAAACACTTTTTGCTTTATTACAAGATTTTATGTCAATGGACCAAGAAAGGCCTAATGATGTTCAATAAATTTTATCTGTTAAAAGGGAGCCACGCTTGAGCACCGCTGCGTTATTATTTTTGATGAATCCCGACTTATCAAGATCACGGTATCGCGCCATTCCAGTCTCTCGTAAAACGCTGAGGTTTATAATACATTTATGTAACATTAATTATTGTGTGTCAATAAGCATCTATTTGGCGACTGCACGTGTACATCACCTGAATTTGTATTAGTATGTGCCATTTTATTTAATACTTTGTTTCTTGTTTTGATGCTAAATTGAGCTGGTGTTATTTTGCAAGAATCCGTTAATACAGTGCATACCTTTATGCATTATACATCCTCCAACAATGTGCAAAGTATGCAATGTGCAAATAACCAACACGGGTTTTGCTCCGAAACGGAATATCGTAAAATACTCTATTCTGGACTTTGCAATTGTTATTTGTTCCATTTGGTGTCTCATTGTTAATTTAGTTGTGAAAGTAGAGAATTTAATGTGTAATCTTCCATAATAATTACAGTTATAATTGAGGGATTTTTGAGTTCTGTAAGTTATACTAGAAGTGGCAAACGTGTTGCCTATTTATGTATGTATATACTCGTATATGCTAGTAATATGGTGATCCTTAATAACGTGGAATTTGCATGTATACTTACCACTCCTCTATGAACTGGGACCCAACATTGCGAAGTAAGTCAGGTGATACCACCTTTAAGTCTACAAATTTACTCTAAAGTTACAACGCAACACTATTTGCCGTTAAACTAATAACCATTACTTGCTAGTTATATGTACTTGGATATCAACCTTATCAATAAAAATATTTTGTTCATCATTGCGTATATAAAAATTAAGTATTATGTGATATTTTTGTATAGTTGATAATTTTCATAAAGGTTTGTGTTACAATTAACTTACAATTCTTGGCTGAAATATCCAATTTAATTATTTTTCGAATCAATGGTCAATAGTATTACTAGATTTTTTTCGTTGTGTTCTATATTTCTTTTATTTACAAACTTATAAAATTTAATGGAATAAGATAATTTTGGATTCAGTGTTATTGCACTATATGACAAGACATCATAATTACTTATAAACAATTAGATACATGAAGATATATTATTATGTATATTTTATATTTCTGGACCCACGATATACCTTGAGACACGCCAAATAATTAAAGGTATTTGTGTAAGTTTCGACATTACTTCTTCGCTTTAGAATTGTTTTCTTCAGTAACTCCGCAGTTATTTTTATAGTTTACGTAACTATCTATCCCGCTATCTTCAGGTCGGAGAAATATATGTAAACAGGGGCACACGATAGGTCTATAAATAATTGATTATATTATACCATTAATCTGTACAGGTTATTCTGTTTGACCCAGCCATTGCAGTTTTCTTAACTAAAATAAATGTTATTGTGTAAATATAATATTTTGTTTAGATCAAATTTCTGATTTCAATATATTTTAATTGTATATTTTAATATTTTATATTTTAATATATTTTAATTGTATTTTAGTGGAAGAAACTCAATTGGATCCAACAACTAAGGTGGATGATGAACCAGGATCATCCACGGAGCCAGCTGATAAGAATGGAACCACCAAAGTACTGAAGCGACTGGAAACAGTACCAGATATTAAGAGGGATACGTCTGGGATCACTACGCAATATATAGCTACAGGAATTGGTGGGTATAAAGCTATTAAGTACATATAGCTAGGTGGCAATGGGACTTAACTCCTAAAGGCATTATCTACAAGTCAGCCCAGTTACAGTCAAAGTTACAATATTACCGAGGTTTACTTCTTAGATACAAAGACGATAAATAGACGAGACAAATGTTTTTGTTACCAGTACTTGACAAATTTAAATCTTGGTGGTAATGAATATGTACTCGTAATTGTATTAAAAGCCTAAGCTACCTCTGCAAATTTGTTAGGGATTAGTACTTAGTGCAATTGATGATGTATTCAATCTTTATTATAGTGAATCTTGGTGCGTTTGCTTCTGGCGTGTGCGTCGCTTGGTCCTCATCAGCTCTGCCCTTGCTAACCTCTGGACAAGGCGAGGTATGACGGCTCTTGTTCTTTATTACAATAATACTCGTTTTGTTTTTCTAATGAACTGAACAGCTATACAATGAGTTATCGTATTTATTTATTTTTGTTTGAGAGAAAAAATCTGCACAGGGGAATGTAGGCAAAAATCCTAATCTAATTAGCGTATTACTCTGTACGACCATCAGAAACCCAACAACGGTCATAAATTAGCAATTACATAAACATTTATAAAATTACACTGGAAAAGTTAACATTTTTATTTCATAATGAGAAATCTCCTAATTAAAATTCCTCTTTAAATTTGTAAATGGGCCTGTAACAATTGGAAGGTTTAGCGAAACGGAACGTCATAAACGTTATTTTCATTAGAAACACTGATAAATAAGTCTTGCGGTTTAAATATTCGTGGCGTGTTATACACGGGCGTTTCAAAAGCTTAACATGTTTAAAAGAATAAAATTAAAGTGTTATTTTATTACGGGAGAAAATAATCTTGAACGATGTAATTAGGAATATAATCTCCTGTAAGTGTTTTCACCAGCATTTGTCATGTGCAGATTTCATTATATTCCATGTAGCTTAAATGTTAGTAACTTAAACATTTGTAAGATTTGAGTAAATATTTCTTCACATTATTAATCTATGTTAAATGTATTCAGATTTCATTTAATCTATGTTTTAATTTAATTTAGGTGTAATTATGAAAAATGATGAGCTTACTTTAAAGATTTCAACTTGGTACACAGAGGCTGTTGTTGCACGCTTATGAGACGCTTGGTTTCATAGCGTAATAATTGTATATTAAATTTTTTGTTATTAACAAGTTCTATATATCAATATAGAACTTGTTAACTTCCATCAGGAAGATGATTGGTAAGTACATACTTGACGATTAATGTTTCTCACGAATATGCTTAATATAGCTCGTTTGCAATAGTGTAAAAGCTAGTTGCCAAGATATTTAAAGTTTAAAGCATACTTGTAGGAACGAAGTTTACGAATATTAAGTAAAGTTGTGTATTATATTTTGAGTTCACAAGTGAGACTTAATTAAGCTTCACCTTGATAATCTTTGCGACCATTTATCGGAATAATAATCGATTTCAGTTTTTGCTCCTGATAAAAAAGGAGAAAATGGATATGTGCATCATTTCAAGCTACTTGGTCCTTACAGTCTATAAAGAATTAGTATCTCCAATCAGATTGATATCAAATTAGACTAAGATTTATCACAGACGTGTGAATTGGAGAGTTAAATCTCTTAATACCCAAGTACATTAATCAAACCTAAATAAAACAATACACAACGATAAGCAGCAACTTTTTAGGATCAGATATAAATGTAGTAGAGGAGTTTTCGCCGTCTGACTTTAGGCATCGACAGGATCTTTTAACCTTCATAATCATGTATGATGTTGAAAATATCGATGCTATCGGCAATTGTCTCATAACAGGAATAATGACAGTGTAAGAAACTGAAATAAATAAATATGAGAACAATATGACGAAAGAAAAAGGAACATTAAAATTACTTATTCAAAATTTAATTTCCCAACCCTTGTCTGTGTTAGCGTCAAATATTCTTTTTCATAATAAGATCCCTGCGATTGTATACAAATAAGAAACATAGACATAGGTAGGACAAGTTCATCGACTTTTATTTATTACTTGCCTTATCAATTATTACAGGCACTTTTCTTGGTCCTCTTTTAATAATATATGCTTCAGAATTTTGCTGTCCATACACTGATAAAACCATTGTATGCTTTATATTTCATACAAACTCATTTTGAGTTTCCAACCCAGTTCAGACTTAGACCCAAAGTTTAAATTCTTACTTCCCTTTAATGAGATCTTCGTATCATACCGTCCAAACACTCGTGCATTGAGCCCTTATTTGTGTTGTCACCCCATCGGTTTTAGTATGTATTTGCCTGGCTCCGATCTCTTTGAGGGATTGAGAATATTGTCGACGTTTGTGTATTTCTTTGTAGTTCAATATCGTTCTCTCTTTTGTTATGTATATAAGTCGGACTTCAGACATAGGCAAAGGCTGGCGGTAAGCTTTAGTGAGCTCAATTTATTTTTAGTAACGGCCAAATCTTGTCGGAGGCGTTTGAGTTTCATCTGACGTACGAGTATTTAGAGTATGGTGTCATTCTATTTTCAATTTTCATTTATGTTTTACTAAATTATTTTTCTGGAGATAAATTAAAATTATTAAAGGATAGAAATTATATTATAAGTAGCTGGCAACGGTTGGATGCGAAGAGCGGAAGATCGAGTTCAGTGGCGTGGTATTGGAGAGGCCTATGTCCAACATCATACGGGAACCGGATGATGAACTATGATGCTCCGCATTGCACGTTTTCCCTAGACGCTTAAGATTGGAGTTCGAATGCATTTTGCGTTGTCATAAATTGGATTTTCATACTTTTGGTTTATTCACTTATGCATTAATATTTTTTGTATTTTTTTATTTCATATTACGTAACTTCATTACTTCGTCACATATAAATGGCAATGGGAGACCTATGTCCAGCAGTGGACTGAGATAGGCTGATGATGATGATGATATAAATGGCAAAGTAGAAGCATAAGTCAGGTCTTGAAATAAATATTTAAATCATAATTTACTTGCTTTTCAGTACACTGGTTAGAGTGGAAAAAAAATATTTATATAGTTTTACGGCTTAGGCTATTAACCATAGATTAGGCTCTGTCTAGTTGGAGACATTATACATCTATCGGACATGGATATGATTTTTTTTTTCCAATTCGTTTCAGTCGGAGACGAGCTCAGACTTTTTCGTCACTAATGGTACTCAATCTCGCGAAGTGGATCCCAGACTCGTCGTGAGTAATTTTTGCAGATACACTGAAGTTATATTCCCGAGCCGAAGCTCTCATGATTCACGACGCTCTACCAACTAACTACACCAAATTGGTGGAGCCGTGATGCGGTACAATTCGGTAATAAGAATATTGTATAGTATAGCAATAATTTATGTACAGTAAACACTTGGTCAGATTTGACGTGTCCAAAGTCACGAAACTCAAGTCCATCCATTCAAACAATAATACCCTATCTTAAACTAGACTTGACAGAAATTTATCACCTATTTTATGTGTATGAAGAGAATGATATAGAAGAAGCTCGTCAGGTCTGTAAGAATATAAATAGTTGGCACTCAATGCTCTCTGCTTATTCCGTTAAGGCTTGATGGTAAAATAATAATATTTAATTGCCCTCAGTTGACAGAATCAGAAGCGTCATGGGTAGCATCGCTCCTCTGTCTTGGGGCGTTGTTCGGCGCGGTACCAACTGGCCTTATTTCTGAGTACTTTGGCCGCAAGAAGACATTGCTGTATCTCGCACTACCGCTCGTGGTCTCTTGGATACTTGTTGCTTCAAGGTAATTTTTATTATGTTATTGTTGTAACAATAGCACACGCCACCTGGTAAAGTTAAAGGCATTATTTATTGAAGCTTAAATCCTAAAGCATAATTGTAACTGTTATTCATTCCGGAAACTAGTGTTAGTTGATACTGTTAATAAACTATACTTTATCCTTATCGTCGAATATGTTTAAAGGTTCGATGCGTTTCTTACAAAGAACTTATGCTTGTTACACAATTATTTGCATTGGATGGTACCAAACCCATGGTATCTAGCTCTGTACATTTGCCTGCCTTTAAAATGGTTGTAATCTCATATAAGGGAAAATAATAATTTAGTTGTACTTGAAAAATAAATTCAGTCTAGGGCAAGTTGTAAATTATTCACTGAACGTAACTCTTATTAGACTGATCTTATTTTATTTATGTTTCAACAATTAATACTATAAATGCTACGAGGACCCGATTGAAAAGTGATGTTAAGAACGTTAATATAAAAGTTACGCCAACTACAAAAATAACAATAATTGTACCTACATTTATTATCGTAATGTATTATCGTAATAATTTTATTGTTTTCGACGAAATATTATTAATTTGTTTCTTTATGAAGTCGGTTTTTTGTTTTGTTAATTAATCTATTAATTGTGTGACAAAAGTTATTATTAGTAATTTTTTTAAGGTTACTAGTAACAACAAAAATTTTAAATATGCACATATGTATATAGATCTAAAAGAGAACTTAAGTTACGAAATATAATTATGATTTGATGAGACAGTAAATCAGTACAGTACAGTACAATACAGTAGTTTCGTAGGATACGTCAAATCGTACCTACTGGTTATAAAATAGTGTCCGCAAAAGATTTATTTGATATATTAATCCAAAAATATTTAAGAATCAATTTTTTTTAAATCAAACGAACGGAATTATTATTTATTAAATATTTTGAAGCTGCCCCTACAAGTGTGTATAAAATTAACCTTTAAGTTGTGGTAACTTTAAGTTAGACATTTGAAGAATGTAAGGTGGCTGTTTTCTCTCTTTTGTCGTTTGATAGAAATTTAAATATATAAATGTTGAAGGGAATTTTAAAATTGCATACTTTTCCGAAGTTTTTTATATTTTTAATTTTAATCAAACAATTGGTTCCGTGTGTTATTTTAATTGCAGTGTTATATTTGTGCAAAAACGTCTTATAGATGTGATATATGTATTTTAGGTATTTGTATATTAAAAAGGTAAAATAATTCTTTTTTAGCCCGAACGTATACGGCCTGTACGTTGGACGTTTCGTTGGCGGGGTAGCTGTAGGCGCTTTCAGTGTTGGCATTCCGCCTTACGTGGAGGATATCGCTGAGAAGCACCTACTACCAACAGTGGCCAACTTCTACCACGTTCACTTCTCTTGTGGAGTCCTGTTCGGATATATTATTGGTAAATAATTATTATACACGTATATTATAAACTATATTTAGAATAGGTAATTATACAAAATCTCAAAGAAAAATGTTGACTAGCGAAATAAGAAGTCAAATTACATCATATACATAATAGGAAATTCGAATTTTTCTTTTTAGTATTCGGGATTTTTTTTATGATTGGACATAATATGGATGGAACAAATTTGAAATTATTTAAGTGTCAACGATTCGCTATTTCTAATCTACACTGTTCTAATTCGTTGTATATGTATATGTATGTATAAACTAATTCGTTGTATTAACGATTCGCTATTTCTAATCTACACTGATATTAAAATTGATCATCATTGAAGAAATTGTTTTGCAGTATGTCTTTGTTTATCAAGACACCTCATAGATGGCAACGCAATGTACTGAATCACGCTAACGACTTATCGTTGTAGACAGTATAAAGGCTGTGCTTGGTGAAAATTTACCTACTTGAAGTCCTTGTTTAGTGTCAAAATTAACAATTCTGCCCGTGGTTTTAAACCACAATTTATTTTTGTATAGCCTTAATATGATTACATGAGGCTTTATAAGTGGATATGGATACTTTCAGTAAATAGTATACAGGTCAACAGGTGTGTAAAAAAAGTTATTTAATTAACGAAGGTTCTCTATTAGAAGTTAATATTAATAATTTATACGATAAATGATGATTAAAATTACAATTTTTTGTTAAGTCTAAAATGTGTGGGTTTTTCACCACGTTTTCTTCCATTGTTACTGCAAATAATATTTAAAAGGCTCATGATACTGAAGAGGCGTGCGCCAGCAATTGAATCTCCCTTCAGTTGATCCTTGAGTGCGAAGTGTAATTATATACCACTAGGCTAATCAGTGTATCAAGAGAAACCCTAAATACCAAAAATAGAATTTTCAAATACTTCTACCTTAATTATTAGTATTATCTCAAAAATATTAGTTACTTTACTATGTATCCAGGAAAAATTCAGTCCTACGCAACAATGAAGTTTTGTGTTCCATATTATTCTTTCATACAATTATATACATATAATATTTATATTGCTGACGGCTTTGTTGTGCTTACCGCTTACTCTCACAGTCACCCTGGGTTGACTGGTAGAGAACGCCATCAGGCATTAAGTCCGCCCTTAGTCACCTAACTATAGGTAAACAATAAAGATTAAATGAATAAAAATACAAAGTTGCAGTAACAATTAGTAGACGCAACAGCGCCATCTAGTTTGAGACACTATAAGAATAAAAAAATTTAACCATATTATAATAATTTTATGACGAATCGTTTAAAGCTAAATAAAGGTAAAATATTGAGAATTTTTTTCATTATTTTCATTTCGAAAATTAATATTTTTGTTTATTTGACGAACAATACTGCTGGGCTATTTGTTATTCCCAAGAAGCCTCCAAGTTACAAGGGTTGTACTGAGTTTGGTAGGTCGGTAATATAATTTTATATTTATTTTACTGCCCTCGATGCTTGCTACCCTTATAACAATGTTTTCCACGTTTCGGTTTCTTTTTATTACCAATGGGTTACAGTTCTGAGGATAATGCAATTTATATGTTCTCAATATATATACCTACATTTTGTTTAAATTGTTTTTGAATAGTCAGATTAACCCGTGAATAGACTAAGGTTAAATACAGATTTACATACATATATAATTATATTAGGTGTGCTCGCGACGTCGTCAGCGTGGATTTTTAAAATCCTATAAGTCTAAAATTCTAAAATGAAAGTAGCAGCCTTCGTTACTCTTTATTACATCAGCTATCTGTCAGTCAAAGTCCCGTCAAAATTGGTAAAAATTAAAAATAAAATATTTTGGGATATGTACTGTGTATACATATACGAGTAGGTACATGCATTGAGTAAAAAGCGGTTAGTTTAATATTACAAACAGACATTTCAATTTTATTTATCTGTATATCTATACAGATAAACGAGTATTATATCAGTTAAACTTGTCAATCCGCTTGGTTTGGAAACAAATTTGGAAGGTCTTGTAAGCCATAACGCCGTTAACTAAGACTGTTGTATAGCCTGAGGCACATGTGACTGAGAAGGCGTTGCGTGCGATAATGTAGTACCTTTATCGACATTGTTCTAAAATGTTAACAAACTACTAAAGAAGTAAATTAGCGTAATGATTTCTATAAAAAAACTCCTATTCGCGTGGCAGTTATTACGCAATTGTTTTTATTCTTCTCGAAGCAGGAATTTCGCAACAGTCGGTGGTATTTTAAAGGCGTGTTTTATAGACAAAGGCATTAAGAACAGGCGGATGGCCGATTTAATGGTGAACAGTTACTCGTAGCGCCGCGCACCGTTACTCGGGAAATTAAAGACTTGTGACGGTGTAAGCAAAATAATAAAAAAAAATACGTTTTACAAAATTTCACTTACTTAGTTTATTTGCATTTCTTTTATAAAACGATTTGCAATTTATAAAATAATAGTTTAAACAATGAATTATTACAATTTTGCTCATTACATTCTCCTTCAAAATGTATAAGATTTTTCTCGATTAAGATATATTTAAATTAATTTAGAAATATTTATAAGCAAATTAGTACAATTATCCTCCACTGAAACTCTTTGTAATTCACAAACGTCAAATTACTGTTAGCGTAGTAAAGTTTGCTATGTTTCTTTATATTTATTCGCAGTAATCATCCCTTAGCTAATCATACCGTCTTCAAAGGCTCAATTGTACCTACTACATTATTAAAGGATTACGAATTCTTTCTTACATTTCTTTCTTATCTCATTCTTTGTAACGTTTTCTGTTTACTAATCAAAGTGTATTTTCCTTTTTTAAGTCGCAAGGAATTATCTTCTATATAAAAATTTGGATTTTATTTTAACAATTTCCGTCTTATTGTCCAGGAGTAGCAACGTTTCTGCGACAAATTTCAAAGCAGTTAATACTAACTGGATGAAAGTATAACATAAGATTCTAATTATCAAAAAATCTTAACTGAATATAGTTAATGCCACAGCCCACACGCAACTACGGCGTGCCTGGGGGCACAACACACCTCGCTGTTGCAGAGTGGCGGAATTACTCCTTAACGACCAACGCATCTGTCGGACGATTTTAACGGCCATTTAGCCTTACGACGAGGTTTAACGATTGTTCCCTGACCAAGACCAGACAAGATTGTTGCTTTCTTACTCTACTAATAATTTACCGTCTGGAAACCTATCATTAATACTAAACGCACAACACATATGTCTATTTATAAAATGGTATAACATGTTTTATTTATTTAATCTTCATTGTAACACCTAAAAATTAGGTATAAAAGGCGGATTTAATGCCTAGTGGCATCTTGTGCAGTTTTAATCAGTGGTAATGCTAATAGATATTATAAAACATGTATTTTCTTACAGGTATGGTACAAAGCACTTCGTGGCTGTCGGTTCTCTGCGCAAGTATCCCTGTCGCCTTCTTCGTTGCTTTCATCTTTCTCCCAGAGTCACCCGGATATCTCATGTCCCAAGGGAAATCGAACGAAGCCAAAGCTGCATTATGTTACTTCAGAGGCATTGATAATGATATTGATTCAGAAATAAAATCACTGAAAGAACATATTAGAAACTCTGCTAAGAATAGAGTTACGTTCAAGGAATTAATCGGGACACGAGCAACATTGAAGGCTCTAGTCGTCTCGTTTGGTCTTATGATTTTTCAGCAGATGAGTGGAATATTCCCTGTACTTTTCTACGCTGAGAATATTTTCAAGACTTTCGCCATTTCCTTAAATCCACCAGGCGCTGCTATTATCTTGGGATTTTGCTTAGTTTCGTCTACGTACTTCTCAACTATGCTCTTGAAAAAAATAAGACGTCGTGTTTTGCTTTTGACCTCTTTTACGCTGATGGCCATTAGTTTGGGCAGTTTGGCTATTTACTATCATTTTATAGCTTCGAACGGTTTCACCAGGAACACTTGGATACCACTGTTCACGCTATGTTTGTTCGTAGCTGTCTACGCTGTCGGAGCTGGTCCCATTCCCTGGTTGATGTTACGAGAGATTTTCCCCCAGCATGTAACGAGACGAGCAACGGCCATCACCGTAGGTTTTCACTGGTTCTTAGCATTCGGGGTGACAAAGCTCTACCAGAACTTGGTGGATATGGTCAAGCCTGGTTGGACTTTGTGGCATTTTTCAGTCATATGTGTGATTTCTCTCATATTTATTTATTTCTTCGTACCCGAAACTAAGGATAGAACGTTGCAAGAAATACAAGACGAATTCGACGGGATCCATAAAGGGAAGAAACACAGACATTTTATAGAAGTGGAGACAATCATAGAACCATAAGGAGATATTGTTCTAAGATATATTTAGTTTGATGGTCGAATGTGTCAATGTTATTGTCTGAAAAACTTAATTACATTTTGTTGACAAGTCCATAAAATTTGGCCTAACAACAGCAATAACAAAGTTACAATACATAAATCTTTTATCACAATTAGATAAAGATGTTTTTTTTATTATATGGAGGTAGCAGGCGAGCATGCAGTCCACCTGATGGTAAGTGGCTACTGCCGCCCATAGACATTTGTAATCAACCCCAGATA
>DWDV01000083.1:0-22392 GCA_018245615.1 Mimoniades ocyalus | reverse complement strand
TTTAGTAGTGCCCGACCCGGGAATCGAACCCAGGACCTCCCGTTCGGCAGTCGCACTTGCAACCAACACGACCACGACCAACGAGGCAGTACAGTATATATACCTGTTATATGGCCCTGAATGTAGTTTTAACTGATGAGGGGTACAAAATATCTTGTATTCAAAGATTAAAAGTTAACTTTAAAATTTCTATATACGAATATTAAATACACACGTGAAATCCATAATTTAATCAAAAACAGTTCACGATTTACTTAAACGACAATTCGTGTTCCCATCACTCAGGCGGATATCGAGCGGTCACTATGCTAATAACAAAATTGATTTGCATGAAACAAATCTGTTGCCTACCAATTATTGTTATTGGCGATTAATTAAAATGGACGACTCTTCGAGTGGGGTCTCTTAAATGTATTCTGGAGTTCGTTAAGAGAATAATAAAATCCATTTAATTGTTATTCAGTTGCATCAATTACGACGACTGAAACATTCTTACACGACGGGCAGATTTGTTGAAATTGTACTAAAATAATGTATCATATTTCATATTTTAAATCCATACCAATTTTATAAATGTGAAGGTAATTTAACATTTGTTTATTAAAATTTCATGTCAAATATACGAAATTGATTTTAATAAAATACAAATACTTCAATTAAAAAGAACGTAAGGTATTTTTTGTACCCATTCCTATATCTCATAAAATTAGTATACATTTCCTCTCTAACGAACTGCTTTGAATGGGAGAAAAGTTATTAATAAATAATATTAGAAAAAAAAGTATGAAAAAGAAGCAATTTCAATTATAAGAAATCCCGTGTCTAAAAATTTAACCGCTAATTTAAACGTTAAAGGGTGTACTATGCCACTATTGTTTTACATTGCGACTGTACCAAGAAATGAGTTATGATAGGCAAGTACATTCAGACTGAAAACAAACATTAATGGATTGCATTGATCACATAACCTTTTACTCAAAGAGGATACATATAAACCCACTTATTTAAAACCTCTTAAAAGTGATTGCGATATATATTTAACTCTCTTTACTATTATTGAACAGATATCTGTCTATTTTCAACGTAAGCATCATATGGAACCCATTGTCTACTTTGGCACCGAATCGGTGACTTGTTCGAGGCCACCGAGCGTTGCCAATACCGGTCGGGTGTAGTCTTTTCAAATTATTATGCACTACCATATGTGTGTAGGAGTTGATAACTGTTTTATACATATTCTTTATAATATAACAATGTTAATATACAGCATAATATATGTATTTAAAAGGTGCTATACTAGTGAGTACTTCAATCGTTTGCATTACTAAATATTAAAAAATAAGAGTAAACTTTTTGTCTCTTGAATACTCTTTTTTTTTAGTTAAATAAATATTATTTTTGTTATCTAGTTATTGTTTTAGTTTTTCAAACATACACTGTTTCATATAAAATACATTATAAATATAAGAATTAATAGAATAAAAACAATAACTCGAAGTTCAAAAAATACAAAGAAACGTGTGCGTCCCTAATAATTTGGCCACCCATTGCGTGCGTGCGTACCTACAGACGAGCTCATGCGAAGTCGAAGTGACAATGTGTGTGTAGATACCTATATTTATGAAAGGTGCACGATAGTAATGTATATGTTCAGATTCTAGCCTCCACCTCGGGGTCCAAGGTTCGAACCCGCACGCTTTTCCCACTTTACAAAGTTACGTATATTTTTAACATTAATATTACCAACTACAATTGCGAATACAGGCATAGGGAGGTAGCCTTGAATATTTCCCCACAATGTGCATAAACCCTTTTGTTACCTGGATTCAGCAAGCATGGCGTTAGACTGATAGATTTCTACAGACAGTGAAATGTCGTGTCATGTCGTCATATTGAATTTCAAAACAATAAGCTTTAGGTATTTCCGTCGAACAGCAAAAATATGTACCTCCATTTTTAATGCATAAAATAGCAACAACAACAAAAAGTAAAGAATTTATGTGACAAGTTAAATGTCAGCAATATACATTATTGCTGGCATCAATTCCCAATGCACTTTACACATTGAAATAAATCAAAATCCAGACACTATGCCTCGTTGGTCGTACTAGTTGGAAGCGCGACTGCCGATCGTGAGGTCCTGGGTTTAAATCCCGAGTCGAGCACTATTGGCTTTTTATAATTTTAGATTTTCTAGTAGTGGCTCGGAGTTTGGATTTTGTGTCCGATTGTGTCCGACGTAAACGTAACTGGTGAAACGTAAGAATATATAACACTCTTCTGCCTACCTCTTCGGGAATTACGGGTGTGATGTTACGATTTAAAATCCGGTCAAGATATTGCACCTGCGTACCTATAACATATTGCACAGAAGTACCTAGACTTTGAACTTACAGTGGGTAAATGTGTAATTTTAATCACAGCTATATTCTTACCGATGGGCGTTGTAGACAAGAAACGGTACTCACACACGCACACATACGCGCACACGCACACGCTGGCCATATGTTACCGGCAATAATAAACACAAGTGCCCGCCTCTCGAGTCGAATTATAATTTATCTATCGGCGTGTAGGCTTCGAAGGCATAAATTATGGATATAATTATTGGGCCAAGAAATTGTTAAGAATCAGCGATGAGGTACGATGCTGAGTATTTTTCCATAGATATGCTCCTATACTGAATCATTAAATGCAGTAAGTCATTTTGTACTACCATGAGTACTTCTATTTGACGGCCTTGTCGGTCCAGTCGCTGCAGGCACGACTGCTGAGCTAGAGATCCTAGGTTCGAATCCCGGATCGGGGAAAGTGCCGCTGGGTTTTTCTGACTCATAATTCTCGTAGTAAAATAGTAGCAAGTGGTCTAGATTCATGGTCATTGTATGGTAATAGGCCACTCATCAACCATAATTTCGTGGCACGCATGTATAATATAATTGTTAAAAATGGGGAGTACTACAGTGTACACCTCTAGCTGATGCTTCTGGGAAATACAGGCGTATTTATTATCTAACGTAACCTCGTTGATCGTGTTGGTTGCAAGTGCGACTGTCGATCGGGAGGTCCTGGGTTCAATTCCCGGGTCGGGCACCACTAAAGTTTTCTAATTTAGATTTTTTTGTTGTGGCTCAGAGTCTGGATACGTGCCCGGTGTATGGCAATAGGCTCACCACCTATTCCAATGTGGGACATAAACGTAACTGGTGAAACGTGCTTACCTCTTCGGAGATTACAGGCGTGATGTCAGTTTGTATTTAAATTATGTGTAAAATTATTTTAAACATAATTATTTGCGAACATTTTTGTAAAAATTTCCATTCAAATACTATGAATCAGATAGAATCTCATTTAAATTTGACTTAAATAATAACTTAATCCAATAAAAATAAATTACAACACACGCAGACCCACATAAATATTTCAATCTCGACCAATAAAGACATACAGATCTTATCAAAATATATGATTGCGGATAACTTTTTTAAATTCAATTTCTTCAAACTACTACAAGGTCAAGAAACATGACCTTTTATAGTCGACGGAATCTAGATAATTTTCAAGCGAACTATACCAACTTCGAAAGTATTCGTTGTAATAACTATGCACACAGACGAGCGTTACTTTGACGACGATGGGCGTAATAACCGCCGATGTATAAAGTCGCACCACGTGTTGGCTATTCTATCAGACCACTTCACATATTTCACAATGCACAATAGAAGAATGCACCATCCAAATATCATCTAGCAAGGTTTATTTCTTTGAGTTAAATCACTATTCCATTCCACTGTATGTTAGCGACATGTTGATTTATTTATATCGACCCTTGTTCTATATTATCGTATTTTGATTGATTGTCCACTGTCCGAACTACCTACTTAACTTTTAGGGCACACTGAAATCGATGGCAGTATCTCTTCATAGACTGTGTAAGATTTTGTTAAGTAGCACTACAGCAATGTTTTTACCTTGTTAATTTTTTTTTTAATTTTTTAATTTATGTATACTTTTTTATATTACTTGCTTGTACTGTTATTTAACAAACAAACATTATTTTCTTTCTTTCTTTTCTAATGTCTTCATAGAAGTATTGGTCCTGAACTATATTTATAACGAAATCGCGCTTTTCTATTTCTTGTGTTTTCGAACCAGGACGCATTTAACCGGCTTGACTCAACAACGGTTGTATACGAGTAACATTAATTCTATCACCTTCATTTTAGGCACAATGCCGCTCGACTGTACGCCCCCTAAGAAACTAATAAATATGCAAAATATTATTGGAATCTCGATTAAGTTCTACAAATTTATAGTAACATTTATTAGTAGCGAATGATCGTTACGAATATTCGAATTACAAAATGTGTTCGCTGGCACATTATGTGTACATATACATATAAGCGGCCATCTTGATTTACTATAAAATGTCACTAATATGTCAAATGAAATGACTCGTTGGAAAATTCTTTCGACAATAATATTTTTTTACAAAGGAATCGAATTTGCTTCAACACGTTAAATTTACGCCAGCATTACGCATGGGATTAGTGGTTTAGAAATGGTTTATCTGATTTTTTTAGCCGCACTGAAGGTCTCGGCAAGGTTCAACAACAATCGTTAAGTACAGAAAAAGTCTAGACCACAAATATCGTGCTGATATAACCACAGTTACAATTGAGGACGACTGTTTAACACGCAAATCGACCGCCCAAGGTCGCATCGCACCCAGCGCTGCTAACATTAAGACTATCTACGATTAAGTTTCACATCCGGATTGCTACCATTTCAACCGACATCAAACCATTACTTACTTGAATTTTATAGTAAATTTTTACTTTTAATTTCTTATACGACAACAAAGCGGCACTTTACGGCCCGCTTTCGCATCTACGGGAAATACACCCCGCACAGTATTAACCTTTTCAAGGCTTTCACGAATCACGATTCTTATTGTGTGTGTTCAAAGGAATTTAATTTAGCAGTAGTCTACGTCTTCTATTGAATGAAGGGGGAAGTATTTGCCAGTTCATTCATTCGTTCTTTCGTTCGAGCATTCTATTACAGTTTTTGTTTTTTTTTATAACGTCTATGAAATTTCTTGAGATTAATACAAAGATGCAGAAGTCCACCGTTGGGATTTCTCTGGGAGTCTATTCACGACTCTGCTTCATTATAGATAATAAACGAAGTACGATTTTTACTGACTTATGTGAAAGGAGTAAGTGAATGTAGATATAGAGCAATTTTTAAAATCTTAAAACTAACAGGACAAAATACAAAATATTACTAACGAAGTTTTTAGTAGCATAACGTAGACAGTGCTATGAAACTGCTATAATGTATTCAATAGTGCTGCATAGTGGCAGTATTATTTTTATTAGACATCACACCAGATGCCTCACAGGATAGGTGGAAAAGAAACTTTAAATTAATCTTCAAAACGGGAGTCATTTTCCTATTTTCCATTGACGAACACAAATTCCTTCTTCCTTCCTCCTTCCTCCAGCTTCGTCCAGAACACACTCACTCTATCCCACCATTGCGGATCGATGCTAGGGTAAGTTATGAGTGGTGCTACCACATTACGGCTTAATATCCTTTTGCCAGTATCGAGAACCACCAGTCTATAGACTGCTTTATTCGAGTTGAAGGGGGTAGTGAGCTTGACACCGATACACAGGTTCCGATTTCACCCGCAGGGGTAGTCGATGCAGTGACATTCACATACACATGTGATTGGGTGGTATATCCATGTCTACGGGTTTTAGAGAGCGTTTATCGCTGTAATAATAGTAATAATCTCTTAGCGCGTCTAATATACCCCAACGAAACCCAAACTAGACAGAGCTCTAGTGCCTTATAAGCATGTTTGGATCTAAAGTGAAAAAATAAATAAATAACACTTCCTAATACTACTAAGTGATAAAGTGGAGTATTTATGCTAAAGCTGTTAAGCCAATTTCGATAAAATACAGTGTAAAGATAGCTCGACACCGAGAAATGAGATCCCTATTTTTCCTCGGTGCAAAATTATAAAATGTAAACCCCCAAAAATATTCACACACTGAATTACAGATCGGTCGGCAATTATTAAACTTTTCATGCCACTAAGCAATTCACCATCATCAGCTATGATAAATAATCACGGATAGTAGCAATGCAAAATAACTGGGTACGTACAATCGGAAAATTGTCGCATGTGTTACTACAAAAAATGTCTATTTCATTATATAGGTATATTAAAATAAACAATATACGTACAAAAGGTAAACAGACGGGTGCGAGCGTGTTTTGAAATAATATGTTCAACACAAGCAACGTTCAACATAAAAATAACAACAAACTGATCCATTGTAAATCACGTATACATTCACGAAGAATAGATAGTGCAGAGGAGGCTGGGTGGGGGGGGGGGGGATGTTACACACTTGATATATGGGACGCTGTTACTGGTGTATTGGGTTACAAAATCGACCTTTTGTCACCGTATTAACGCCGGGGCACCACAATGGCGGACAATTTTCTCACCTGCGTTTTTATTCTCAATCGTGATTGGAGTATATTGGCCTCTTACTTAAACGCGTTGCCATTTCGCTCTATCGCATCGATTAGGGTTTAGTAACAGTCGAGATGTTGTACACAGCAATGAGTTCGTGTTAATATTTATACAAATTTCACATACATACGATATAAGTGCAGGCATAATTTTAGTTAAGTTCGAAAAAAATGTAGTAACACACTCGTACTCAAAACAAAATTATCACAAATCTAGAATGTTATCCATTTTAGCATGAACAATAGAAGGAGGCAACTTTTAACAATATATTTTAGAAGAATTGCACGTTTTTCATCAAATCCACATAACAAGGTTTTCTTTTAATCGAAAACACATAAAACGTTTCACGTCTATTCAGGAAACAGGAAAATACGTTTAAAAACACAAAGGCATAAAAGTTAAAATGTAAAAATCAATGAGCACAATAAGTATCCTGGTAATAACGCATTAGTCGACTTTGACGTACAACGTCAATCGTAAACAGACCTCCATTCCGCGCGCTCATCACCCAATCGTCACGTGTATATCTAGCCGATAGGGGGGACGGCGGGGGTCGTGGTGAATTGGACGTTTCTCTTCACAATACGAACGCCTCTGTTTGATATATGGAAGGGAATTTTATTTAATATCGCATTATTGATTTATTGCTTTGCTCGAGTGAGCGCTGTGTCCCATATTGGCCCTACTTCCCCTTAAATTGTGTTTAGTGACGTGTGTTGGTATGAATGGTTCCATAATTCATTTGTATACGGCTATTGGGAATAAATCGCTCTTTGTGTTGCCCACGTCGGTAACGCGAGATTTCTTTCACTCACAGATTAACACATTTATAGGGTTTTACTGGCGGGTGTACTAAGATTTCAAGTGCCCTTTGTTCGGTCACTAGGGTCAGTAGGTTTTAATTAACTGTTCTACCGAAGAAAAGGCGTCTATTGCTCATATATTTTGTGACCTGCAAAGACGCCAGGTCAAAGAGCGCTACTACTAATTCAATTTAATAGATCGACTAAAACAACGAAAACAACGTACTCGCAACTAAAGTGTAACAAACAATTAACTTAATTTCAGATGCAATAAGACAAGTGGACCAATTTAATTAATTAACATTTACAAGCTCAAAGACCAAAAACATAACTTTGTGTCGTGACCATGGCGTTTAAAGGGAGAGCGGATCCTTTAAAATAACACAGAGGCCAAAAAACCGTTGACTCAAAGCAGCCATTAGCACTGAACAACTTCCCGGGGCAATTTCGGTAATTAATACAGAGTTCTCTCTTAAAAGATAATAGAATGTATTCGGGCGATGCGCAACGTTGATCCTTCAAGTTAACGCCACAAATTAAAATAGAGCCCACCAACTGTTAGCTTCCTTTTTGCAAATAAAATATATTACTCGGTGATTTGTATATTCACATGTTTCGTTAATGCCACTCGGTTGCATATACTGTATTTTACTACTATTAATAACAAAGAACATAATATATCAATTATTATAAAATATATGTTTTAAATAAACAGGACGAAAAAATACGTATATATAATGCGTCCAGAAAGTATGTGCCAAGCAGACAGATCAATGATAACATGCGCAAGGTTTACCCGAAAACACTTAAGAACGTCCTAGAAGGAATCCTAAGTGTTCATTACCATAAAGACCATGGATCACTTTGAAATATGATGAGAGAGATTAATTAAAACTTGGGTACTACAATTAAGCAACTCGGCTCGTAATGCTCAGGAATTTGAAATTTTGTGTTGGAATTTGGACTAAGGCGATGAAAGGGTTAGTTATTAAAATTTAGTACGCGCATAAAGGATTCTTACTACATTTTCAACGTCAATTTGCAGTCGGAAAACTTTATAACACAAAGCAGTAACAAGAGACATGTTGCGTATACGTAGATAATAAAGGCTGAATTTTTTGGACTAAAAAACTCACTTTGTGGAAGTTAGACGAAATGGATACGATGTGAGAGGTTATTGGATGCTTTTTCCGTAGAGAAATATCAACAAAACACTCATACCGTCAGAATATCGGACGAATTTCGGAATTAATGAGTAAAGCATGACTAAGCCACGCGGACGCAGCTGAAATACTCTCGGAAAAAAGTGAACTCTGTCAAAGCGCTTTAGAAAATTGTAGGCTAAATCCGTTGGGTTCATTAACAAAAAGACCATGGATCACTTTGAAATATGATGAGAGAGATTAATTAAAACTTGGGTACTACGATTAAGTAACTCGAATGTGTAATAAAAAGTAATTTGAAATATTATGCTGGAATTTTGACTAAAACAATTATAGGGTTATTAGGCTTGTGAAAAATTAGGTTACAATAGGTTTTGTAAATGTAAATCAGCTTTAATTAGCGAGTAATCTGATGTTATTGTATAGAAAACGTAATTTTACAAGTAATGAGAGTAAGGTGCGACAGTTATATTTTGTAGAAGTAATATTTTAATAAAAGACACAATAAAAAAAGACGAAAATCGAAAAAATGACTTTATATTTATTTATACATCTGAAAAGATCTACACTAACTTCAGACCTGATAAAATATCAAAATTGGGAAAATATGACACACCCAAAGATCGGGAATTACTTTAAATACTACACGATCAAGTGATTAAATTTAAGTAACACGAAAAGCAATGAACGCAACTGAACACGAACGTAATGAGCAGTCATTAGCAATTTTGCGTCGGAATTTCCACTAAGCGAGTTAAGGGTTAGCAAAATTGGTAATTTTAAAGGAGCACTATTCCCGCGTGTATTAAGTGAAAATTTTCTAATCTAAGGTCAACCAAAGTATGATAAGTTGTTTTTCCATTAGTAATGGATATGCGTGCGGCGTTTATGAGTAGCCGTAAAATTTGGCTGAACACGGAAAGTCTAGATCACCACCACTAGAAACACGCAATCAATATACGGGTCCGGAATTATTTCCCCGATGGAGTCATGAGCGATTTCCTAACATTGACGTTACAAAGAATACAGACAGATACATATGGGAATCAACACATCTGGAGTAATTACGTAGATGAAGGGGAGGAGGAAACTGTGTCAAGGTCACCAGCAACAGAGTGCCCCATAGAATGAGATATTATGGGCATCATTACCGTGACTTGTATACACGTCCCGTCACCCCAAGGGGCTGGGAATCAGCTATTGTTACAAAGTGAATGAGTGAATGACAAAACTGGGAATTAAATTGTGATTATTGAATTATTTTTTTTAATAAAATTTTATTCATTTATTAAAAGCAATCTAAATGTAGAATAGGTTGAATATTATATAGCCTTTTGACAGATTGGTAGTGGAGTATCGGGGTGGAATATTCCCTCCAGTGAAACGCGTTCACGGGAGATACAAATACCACCAAATAGTAAAGCGTAAAAATATATAGCTTATGACCAATATAATCTTTTTCGCCACTCGTGATGAATTAAAAATAGCTGCACCGAATAATACTGACATTTTGTTATAAAGCTATTAACGGCACAAAGGTAATTTCCAAGTTAATTTACAGTAATTATGATCACTTCTATTCAATCATTCATATACATATCACTCAAATATACTTCAAATTTATATACATTTAAAAAATAGAACTAACAAACCTAATTACCTAAAACGTGTCTATGTATCTCGTATCATAAAGTAGGAGTATAGTCAATTTATTCTATGAACATTTGCTGCCGTCCCTTAAGTAGTGCGGACATAACGTTCAAGTTTAATAGCTGCGTATCAAATGTGGGCTTTCAATAGGCCGCGGATCGAAACACAGCAGGGTTAGAATTAGGGGTTGTAACAAATGGCGTACAGGCCACAGCGTACTTTTAATCGAACGGGTACGTACACGTCGGTTATTCGTACGTACACGCCGGTTTCGGAGACTGCCGACTCACGTATTAGTCAGTATCTAGGACTGCCAGGGCACCTGCATCCATCAATATTCGTATCACATTATTTACAGATTTTTTTATAGAGTTACAAATGTGGGACGTGTATGTCTGGGTTAGTTAGATATCCAGCAGGAGTCCAAGTTCCGCATGCGCCAGAATTTTTTGAGCTCCAGCCACCGCCGCTTTGCGTCTCCGCGCAACTGGGTCAAAACATATCAAACTAAATTAGCAACCTCATCAAATTAATAAAGCCAAATACATAGCAGTGTCTGCCTAAAAAAATGGCACCCCTCATTCACCCTCAGCGTCCCTGTGGACCCAAACTCCAAATTTACTCCGCCTACACTAACTAAAACTCCATTACACCGTAATTAGTTAACTTTTTTTTAATCACAAAAAAGCTTTAAAAGGTTTAGGGGATTTTCACCTCCTTCGATAGTATCCATTAATGGTATCAACGTACGATATGTACCTATCAAGTGAAGATAAGATTAACTTGAATCGTTATATCTTAATCTGTTACAGATACATTAAACGGCCAGGCTGCTTTGGAGCTTTGTGGTGAAGCATGCTTCAAGCTTTAATCATCAGCCTATTGCAGTTTCCTGAAAATGTTATGCCCATAATCCCAACGCTGGGAATGCGGATTGAGGATCGCAGAGCACAGCCTCTCGCACCATTAACCAGCCATACACATTTAATTAATTGTAATGCAGTCAGTGATGCATCTGGTCGCGTATTTATTTAATCTCATCTAGGCACAAACAAATGAAAAGATTACGGCATGTGCCAGAGCGTGCATTTTGATGGACATCTAATTACACTTTGACAAGGCTAGTTTCAACGGCGAACGTCGCATTGGATCCCGTTAATCGGCTATGAATAATTTGAGGAGACCTGTCCGTGATTAACTTGTAGGGAGATCCCGTGGGATTTTATTGTGTATGTATCATGAATCCAATTAAACTGGTGACGTCAAGAGGACAACGAGGATTTGGCGGTTAGTGTTGTCTATTTTTCCATCGGAATATCGTAAGAGCTGAGTGTTCATAATTGAGATAATTTTCATCGTTTGAATTTCGTGTTCTTATGCATATAAGCAAAAATATTTTCTACTATAAGGTTTGTTTCTACATTCGTGTTGTGATAATTCTCGTTAGCGATTGTGGCGCCACTAGATGCTAATTATATTATATCTTAGTGTACTAAGGAATCAATGACTATATGGGTTTTGTCTAGGATTTACGGAAGAGCGATTTGCCAATTACAAATGCTAAGAAATAAAATAGCTGTTACTTTCACGGTTTGTGAATGATTGTTGAAGCTATACGAAGGCGTCACAATTACATGTTTTGTCTTTATGTAGGTAAGAAGCTACCTTCATACTTTAGCTTACAGGTAGAAAAAGGTAGCAAATTTTAAAGACCTAAGTTCATGTTTGACTATGTAAATCGAGAGTAAGTAACAAGACGAACACACGAAACCTTTGAGTGAACTAAAACAATTCGAGTCACGATTTGCATCCAAATTTTGACAAAAATTAAGGGATCAGTGCATGGAAAGGAATTTTTGTCCGCAAAACAGCTGTATTATTGTGCTACTGTCTTGAGCGTGTGGAAGATCACCTGCTTTTTGGAAACCTTCTAGTTTATAGCTAATTTGCAGCAATATTTTCAGTGACCTAATGACATTTATAGTAGAACAACGGGGTCCATCATCCAGGTACCTGAATGATGAACAGTGAATGAAGTTATATCACAGACTATACGAGTATCTAATCTCATAGCACTCGAAACCTGAAAGAGCGAGCACCTTGGTAAACAAGATGGCTGAACAAGAACGCTCCGTGTCTGAATTAGAGCCTGTTTACAGAACTGTGCAAGTACAGAATAAATTTAGGGATAAATCCAGCTGGAATTGTAACGTAATAGAATGTTCTAGCATCTTAAAAAATAACTTAATACCTATAGATACTTCTATTGGTAGAAACGATAATTTTTTTCATATCCAGCATCTGCAGCCTAGTTTGCTCTATCAAAAATACAATATGAATATATGTAGGCTGAGCTGAGGTGAGACGATTCACGAAATGGCAACTTTTTCTAAGCATTGGATCGGAAACGTACCTTAGGCTTGACAACCCCTTTTCTTCATATTCAAAACAATATCACCAGTGCTGTTGGTTCGACTCTTATTAACACAGACATAAAGTCTATTATGGCAACTTACATCGTAGTGGTAATTCGGCCGCTTTATAGGAAAACTATCTTATCCCTAAGTACAAGCAGTAAGGTTGACATTCGCGCGACACAAACGTATGTATGAACTATGTTTGTACTACCGCGCTCTAGATACGTAATATCGCTGAAGTTATTGAAGATCTGACAGGTATTCGATTGATATTTTTTTTTATTCCCGCGTCTAGGATATGAGGATTTTGTGATGAAAGCTGGCAAATATACGTGACATGATAGGAAACGTGTTATTAAAATGTGGACGATTCAATATTCCAGAGAGATATGTTTCTTTGCGGACACCTACAAGTGCGGAGTGGTGTACGAAAGCACAATGCAAGTAAAAGTGGTTTGGGGCAAAAGTTTCCGGCCAAAACGCAAAATGGATGCTTTCTGGCTTTCACCGTCGTACTTAAGATAAACTGCTTCGTCTACTGTAAAAAACTTGCCACAACTTGCCACAAAAATGTTAGGCCACATACGAGAATATAAAATAAATTCAAAGTAAGTTTTACTCGAAAACGTTATCTTACGTTACTGGACTTTCTCACTCTCGGATTAACATTTTAAAAAGAGAACCGTAACAGATAGCAAACCCTTGAAAAAGCTTGTAATGATGGTGGCGGTAATGCATTTATGGAGTTTGACAATAATAACTTACTATACTGATTCGTAGCCCAACCATCCGTTGGATTCTTTTAAACCGTCTTTAAGACTTCCGATTAGTTGCTCCACTAATCCGCAATGAAAGAATGGAGCATGCAATAAAACGCTGTTCGTTTTGGTATACCCTTCATCATCGCACTTTTGTAAGAAAAGCGTGGTCAAAAAATAGACAAAGAGGTTTACAGAACGAATTATATTAGGTTCTCCGCTCAACTGTACGGATGCTCGAGATTTTCTATGTGGAGCCCGTAGCTCACATTGTACACGTAAATAAGGTCCTCGCAACATTTCGTCTATTTACACGGCTTTTAGGGTGAACGCTTGTTTGTCCCTTTGCTTACAACTCTCGAGCTGGTGCCGACTCGCAAGTGTGACTTTGTGAGAGACACACACACGCGCACATGAGTTTCTTTTTGTTGAAACGGTTGAACCACCCACTTTCGCGATATAAATATTTGAGAATATCTTCTGCCTTTTAAAAGTTAAGAAGTTGTTTTTGAATCAGTCGGCATACTTATAAGTTTTTGGTAATTGGTATTTTTGCCTCAAACTTATCTGTACACAAGATTTTTTCAGAAAATTTATTTTGCGCGAATATTAGGAACCTTTCTTGAACCAATCAAAATCGGGTTAAGATTAGAGCACACATATTATACGTAAATTATCAAATCACTTGTTCTGCTCTGTGATCCCCAACTCGCATGCCCAGCTTTGGGATTATAGGTATATTGCTGGCTCATGCTAGATGATAAAAATTTTCAACTAAACACCATACATTAAATTTTCCCGCGTGTCTCTCAAGCGAAACATACGAGGGCTTTGAACTATATCAATCAACTTGACATTTACGAAGTTAGGCATTTGAAATTGGACTTAAGCAAACTAATAAGCGTAACGTTCGCAACTTGTTTAACTAGCGACGTGATAGGATTTTTAATAGGACGTAGCACTTAGGAATAGGTGGTGAGTCTATTGCCATACAGCGGACACATATCCAGACTCCGAGCCACCAATAGAAAATCTAAGTTTAAAAAAATCCAATAGTGCCCTGACTCGGACTTTGAACCGAAGACCTCTCGATCGACAGTAACGCTTACAACCAACACGACCAACGAGACAGTCACACCACTAAGGAGACAATCGTATAGGCTGTATATTACATTACACTCGTATATACCTATACTGTCCATGTGAAACTATCGAAAATCTAAAACACAACACGATAAGCGAACAGCCCAGTAACTTTGAAAACAATTACCCTATCAGCTTCAGGTCATCATCATTAGCCGGGAAGCAGGCCCCACCCACATCCGGCTCGTAATCGACCCCTAGATCCCGCCATTAATGTGTATCCGACTTGAATTTGTTACCAGTCACTTGAAATGCTACGGTTAGAGTTAGTTTGCCACATTTATCAAGGCCACTTTCTTCATACACAAATAAAAAATATGTTCAAACATCAAATACCTAAACGAAGACATTACCGTTACAATCCATTACGGTCTCTAATCTTAGCCTGTATAATATTATAACATATTAAAAACACAAAGCAATAAATTAATCTTCGCGTAATTTTCAGATGGGATGGCGATCTGCGAAAGCCTGCATACAGATGTGGCAGATGTTAGATGTGGCAAGCTGAGAAAAGTGTGCGATGGCGCTGTTTGGGGGAGCCTACGTCCAGCAGTGGGCTGAGATAGGCTAATGATGATGATGATGATGTAATTTTCACTTTTCATTTAATTGTAAAGGTTTCAGTTCATTCCATTGTAAAGGTTTCAGTTCATTCCATTGTAAAGGTTAGAGTTGTAACATGATAATGTGTGTAAAACGGTATGATAAAGCTCATACAACGTTTAAATCTATGGAAAACATTATCCTATTAAAAGGTACAATATATTATGTTTGAATATAATGAATATAGGATGTTTCTTAGGTTACGCTAATACCAAATATTATTGCCAAGCGGATTGAATGGATAGATGCAACAATATATGTAACACATCCATCCATCCATTATTCCACACATCCATTCTCCCATCCATGGACTCTTACCGACGTTCATAAGCGGTTGTCAGATCTAGGTGCATACCTGAAAAGAAAGGAATATTTATAACTACGAACAATCAATTACCTTAATACAAAATTAACACAACATTTAAACACAAATCATACAAGATAGATGTATGTACATTCGCGTAGACTGAGCTAGAGGATTGAATTTAAATAAATAATGTTCAATAAACCAACCTACATGATACAGTAAATGAGTTAGAAGAGGTAAATTAGGTTATTACTAAGTCACGCAGGGATTTTGACATAACAAGAAATCACATATTCAAGGGATGATTAAAATCGGAAATTACTCCCGCGGTATTTTAAATAAAGTGCCAAATGAAAGATAGTAAAATGGAAACACCTTAATATAGCAAATAGAAAAATTTTAAATATTTAAAACGACTAAGAACTTGTTGCACAAACCAACTTAGATCTTAACATCATAGTAGTAAACTTGAAATTCCTGTGCGACATAACTAGAGCAATAAATAAAATTTACAACTACCGCCATAAGTAAAACGCCTTAACCGAATGAGATATGGGGTCAATCTTTATTCATAGGAATGTTCGGACCGAACGATTCGTTTCCAAAGGCAATATTTGTCTAAATAAATCCTAGCTTCGCAAGTGTAGTATATTTATTACAGTTTTGGAAAAGTACACGAATTATTTGATTCCGTATATGAACGCGTACTAATTTCATAATATTCAGGATAAATTGTTGGTGAAGAATCTGCTCCATTAAACAAGCAAAGTTTTAGGGTACAGTTAGCCTATGTTTCATTAGCCAGGATCGCTGCTATCAGAACAGAGTCTGTAATTAAAGTATCGTATCATGGGTACTTTAAATAGCAGTTTCCCCCGTAATTGAAATTTGCAGAAACTACAAGAAAGTGATCTGTGTATCCTATCGACAATAGTAAACAACAGAGGAATTCAAATTTTGGACATGCAGAGCATTGACTTTTTGTGAATATTTCTGTATTTTAAGAACACATGTACAATGCTTTAAAACAAAACCTCATGAAACATCTTCATAGCGTATGGAAATAATTTATATTTAAATCGGAAAGCGAAATTTTGGGCCAGTTTGAGGTAGGGTGAAATTTGATTATCTTTCACAAGTTATAGCGACAAAACATTTTTGACAAAACGACCGCGGCCTAGGATCCTTGTGGACCTCTGAGCAGTTATTAATATAAGATCAGGAACCGTTAAGTCCCCATCTTGCAATGACAATGGAAAGAGTAAATGGCTCGAAAAATGACCTACTATTGTAAAGGCGTGGCGGTGGGTCCCGATTTTTATAACACTCGATATTTTTCTATTTTATTTTTATAATGCCACTGTCGCTCCTGTGTATCCGAACGAACTGAGAGAGTAGAAAGTTATGATGTCGATGGTACTGATAAAGCGATGTTAGTCAAATTAGAAGTACTTTACAATGATTTTGCAAATTAGTATTGTAATTTATCTATGTATTTTATCTATGGAGTTATGTGTAAACATCCAAAAACTTTAACTAGTCATTTATTTTAATTTAAAATTTAATAAACCAAACAAGCCTATCGTATAAGTATGATTAACAAAATAACAAAGTTAATCGTATTCATTCGATATAATTCTAATTAAATTCACAAAAATATTACAAAATTATGAACGGAATAAAAATCAACGATTTATTTTAAAATAATAAAATACAGTTCATTAACCAATATCGAATGATACGGAAATAATCACCAACCACTTACGATGTTAATTGCGAGACGTGGATGCTTTCAAAATACATTTAAATAGCCGCTCGAACGATAAGACAATGTACAATGTCTTAATTTTCTTGTAATTAAATTTTTTGGCAGTTAAAATTGCACAATGGAAACTTTACTATGCAAATATAATAGAGCCTTGACGCGTTTAAAAATCGTGTTAAGCGTTAGGCGCGGTCGTTTACTAGTGGAACATAATCACTAGCGATTTGTAGTCTGAAGGGTATGTTAATGGTTGTCGTGAGAACAGTACGGTTGAAAAATTTAAGATCATTCCACATAAATCCATATGTGCGTGTCAGTCTTTACATATTAGCGTACAAAGTGGCAGTGAATGTGAATACATGTAGACACTTTCGCGTGTTAATTCATGTGCACATATGTATGTACGTGCGGGAGCGCGCATAGCCGCTCGCATAACGAGTGCGAAATGTTTACGCGCGTCCGACCACGTCCCCAATGAGGTATCGGTGTATGCATAAATTAATCGACCTACAGAATAATTAGATTGTTATACTCAATTACGAATACGATGTGGTGTAGCTGCTACAATATAATTGATGCAGTATATATATATATATATATATATATATATATATATATATGTATACATATGTACATAAGTGTACATGATTGCCTCGTTGATCGAGTGGTTGCAATGTGCGACTGCTGAACGAGTGATACTGGGTTCGATTCCCGGGTCGGGTACACTTGGAATTTTCTAGCTTAGATTTTCTAGTGAAAATTTATAGTACTTGTTCGGAGTCCCGATTTGTAGCTGGCAATAAGCTAACACCTATACAACAATGGGACGTAAACGGAACTGGAAAGCATGGGAACGTAATCCACTTCTACCTATCACTTCAGAGCTACCTTTACAGGCGCGGTCTTACGTTGATGTCAGTTGATGTTGATGTATATATGTACCTATGTACATATTGTTATCCAATCTTATCATTCGCGTAGTTATGTTAACGTCGTGTTATGACATCTTATGTTATTGGTATGCAAATAATTCTAATTGAACGGGGTGTGGGAGGAATGGAGGGGGTGAGGGTGGTTATTCAATAGATTGCTCATTATATACAAACGCTTGGAACAGAATTTTTTAAGAGGTTTTGGATGGTATTGAGAACTCATAATACATAGAAGTATTTAAAGAAAGAAGAAAGAAAGAAAATTCATTTATTCAAGGAATAAAATACAACTCTTATAAAATACAACAAATACTAAACGGAAAAAATCACAACTATAAAAACAATAATAACGTACGTAACATCACCTGTCATCTCCGAAGAGGTAGGCAGAGGAATGTAGAACACTCCCACGTTTCACCAGTTACGTTTACGTCCCACTATGAAGTATATGGTGAGCCTATTGACATACACCGGTCACATATCCAGATTGCGAGCCACTACTGAAAAATCTAAATTAGAAAAATTTTGTAAAGCCGGACCCGGGAATTGAACCCAGAACCTCCCGAACGGTAGTCGCACTTGCAACCAACACGACCACGAAAATGTGTTTATTATATTTCAAATACTAAAATCTAATTAACCATGACTCTTTTATACTCGTAGGAAAGCACAAGTTAAATTACTGGCTATAATTGTTAGGAAGCTTTTTAATATGTCACCATATTTCTTTTTAGTTTGATATACAAATACGAGTACGTTTTCATTTGCGTTATCCAATGTTATCTATAAATGTAACCGATTCGCATATCAGCAGTGAGCAACTACAAACCGGAATGATGGAATTAATCAATCAAGCGCTGTCCCGCTGGAAATACAATTATGAACTTACGGTGTGTCCCTGCTACACGACCGACAGCTGAGATGATAGCCGTGATTAATTGATGTGTACCGGCTATTTCCTCGTGGTGCAGAAGCAGAATAGTAAAGCATGGATGACAGCTATAAACAGGAAAGATAGCCCAAAATATCTCAATGTGTCAAAGCTGACATCACTGTGTATTATTAAGATTTGTAGTCAAGTCATTACACAGTACTTGAACATAAGATGTCGTTTCAACTGGTCTGACTAAGCCCCGTACCCAAAAGAACAGATTTTTTCCCTTTGTCTCGTTATAAAAATAATAAAAAATTATGAACTTTTAAGTAACGTAGGTACTCGCTCTTTGTAGGGTCCCGTATTTGAATTTACGTCTCATTTTAAATACTAATATAATATACCTTGTGATTGTAATTTATTTTGTAAACCAGAAACGATTTTATAAAAAATGTCTCGCTTGTTTTAGAAACTTTACATATTTTGTTTTCAAAATTTGCTATAGGCGCGTGTGTTGATGGCAACAAACTACGTCAGCAAATTCGGTAAAAAAAGATTTGTAATATCTTTTCGCCGATTGATTCGAATCATATTTCTTCGAAATCGAAGAGATAAGGCGTCATATTTCAAGTAACACGACGCAATGTGCGACACGCTCGTGTCGACGTCACGTTCCACCTTCATTTCTCATGTTTCGTGACATCTCGAACATTCGGGATAAAACAAAAGTGTCATTTCATTCGCTGTCACTTTTGAATGGAAGGCGCCACAGTCCGCATCCATTCCATATTTCGTATAGACAATTTTATCAGTATGTACAGAATATGCTACGAGATTTTTTAGACTGGGACAGACATAACCGCAACTTACACTCGTCGAGTATAAGACGTTGAGGATTCCGCACGTCATTAAGCAATCAACAAGTCAGCGATGATAAATTATGATTTGTAACATAATCCAAACGTTCATTGGATCACGTTCCAGAGTGCGGCTGTGAATGCGGTGTGGTCTTCGAGTTGTTTTATATTTTTATCAAGTCAGGACACCATGGAATGTAGAATCATAAAACTAGACACTCAGATATTTTATTACTGCTCATATGCAAGCGTTAAAATTGGCTGTGACCAAGCAGAACAGTTAGATGCATATTTTGTTTTTATCGTAATATAATCATTTTATAAAACATTGCTTAAAACATCTTTGACCTTTAATGTGTTGTGTAGTTTTAGTTTTTTTTTCCATTTTTTTTTGTTTGAAAAATATATTTATATCTCATAGAAACAGTTTTCTTGCCTATTAACATAATTGGGACCGAAAATTTGAATGTAAAAATTTGTTGTATGAATGGTAAAAACTGTTGTATGAATGTAAAAACTGTTGTATAAATGTAAAAACTGTTGTATGATTGTAAAAACTGTTGTATGAATATAAAAACTGTTGTATGAATGTAAAAACTGTTATATGAACGTAAAAACTTTTTATGAACGTAAAAACTGTTGTATAAATACAAAAACTGTTAAAAAACTTTAATAGACTATATTTCGAAGTTGTAAGAAATACTGTGATCGCAACCCTAACCTTATCAAGTGTTACTACATAATTGCTACGTGTATTTTGGGGCTATGGACGACTAGTTGTATACTCCACCACGCTGCTCAGTGCGGATTGATAAATAATACATTATTATTCAACGAGTTACAAAAACAAAATATCTTGGAGTTCTCAGTGAAAATCAACAATAAAGCATTTTACGATATCACACGAAAGAGTGACCTGAGCACATACGCGTTGAAAATTTATAGCCGGACCAATTGAATTTATCGTCAAAACTAAAAAGTTTTATCGTCGGGATTTACATGTACGCGACGAATTTTAACGGCCGCATTTTGCATTACGAAATTTTATAACGACGCGTTCACATATATAAATTGAATTTGGAACGATGTAAATTACCCGTCTCTCCACATGCATGACGTTAATAAAACTTTCTTACCAATTATTTCAGTCAATGATCTTTATACAACTTTGTTTACTTGACACTAGCTGTCATGTATGCATAATGGTAAGAATATTAAAGATATAAGTAATTTATAAGTTTTTAGTTTATAAGTTATAATATTAACAACCACAAATAACCTAATGCCATCTCCACGGTTATGTTAAAAGTTGGTGTTTTACATATGGATATAACAATCATAGTAAAACGCGGTAAATTTAGTTTAAAACAAAATATAAACGTAGAACCAAATTACTTGACGTAGAAAGGTTTCACGATGAGAGTAAAATCGGAACTAAGAGGCGTCAGCAGAAAATTAACGAAATTGATTCAGCAGACGATATCTTCATTTGACAATTGAAGACATAAAACGAATACGGATTACGCAGTGAATTAATTGCATTTGAAGTTTGTATAACTTTTTTATATACCAATAAAATAAAAACTCAGGACCATTTTTTGATGTCATATTTTATCTTTACATCGCATTATATAAAGATAAGACGTAACCACAGAACTGGCAATAGGTCCCGCGCCGCTGGCTGTGTTATAAGGCATTCATTGCACGTGCCATTTTAGTCTAATGCTGGCTGGCTGCTTAATTCAATGAGGACGGGCTTAGTGAGCTGTAGACAGGCGGATTTACGAACGTGCTGTGTCAATACTGTGAATAATTTTCTTCATTCGCTGCCTGGATATTTAACTAAATATTATTCATCAACAACCGTTTTATCGTGCCATTGTTGGACGCCTGTTTCCTCATCAGCATGATAACATTAACCCCATGCTGCCATGCTGATCAAATGGGGACTGACAGATACATTATTTTAAAAGAGTTACGATAGCAAGTTATATAAAAATAACGACCTAAACAAATATACTTATAAAAATAACGAGAATGATCTTTCAACATATTCCAAAAGATGTCCAACGATAACTTGAAGGTTAATTTGGTTTACTTTGAAAACTTGTCATAATATGTGGTTTTAGGACCTTTTACGCCAGGCGTTGCTATATTTTACAAATAGTGTGTTATTAATAAAACATAATCAAGTCCATCACTCTTGAGGGCTGAACTTGGGAAATTCATATAAATCGAATAATTTTGAATGAATTCAAAGTAAATTCTAAAATATACTTTAAAGCGGGTGCTCATTGCAGATTTTTTTTCTAGGGGGCTATCTAACTGCCACATGTGCGTCCGAGACTGGCACGCCAGGCCATGTTACAATAGATCTGCTAGGGTTGAAAAGATTTCTGGCTTACTTATTGTCATCCATAAGGAGTGAATAAAAAATTATGCAAACTAATATGTTAAAACTATTAATGTGCTTTGAAAAACAGTCTGGATATGTGCCCTGTATATGGCAATAGGCTCACCACCTATTCCATCGTGGGACTTAAAAGTAACTGGTGAAA
>DWDV01000082.1:0-22430 GCA_018245615.1 Mimoniades ocyalus | reverse complement strand
AACGTAACCGGTGAAACGTGGGAGTGTTCTGCATTCCTCTGCCTACCTGTTCGGGGATTACAGGCGTGAAGTTACGTCCAACCGGATATTATTTTCAACATTTTTGAAAAGGCATCAAATTTTTAAATTGCTCTTCCAGGCAACTTCCGTCACGAATGCCACTCAGAGTCTTCGCCGAAGCACATCAAAGTGGACGAGCAAGACACTCCCGGGGACCCAGCGGAGTCACCCGCCTCGCGGTACATCCACTTCAGCGTGGACAACCCTGGCTATATATTTAAGGAAACCGACATTTAAAAAAATTCATATCATTCTGTCATGCCGGCTCTTAGTTGTAGGTAAGTATGCATCGTGTTCATTGGCTACTGCTGCCTTCCATAAGGACTAAAGGGGATGGTTGAACACCAGAATCCTGGAAGATTGCGGACCTTGATCATCTCATTATGAGTGGCCATCTCCGTATCATGCGCTATCGTCGGCAAGTAATTAAGTTAGAAATTCTTTACTACTTATCCCTTTAGGTATGAAGGCATTACGTTTATAGGAAAGAAATTTTTTTTGCATTTCTACGAAAAAGCTCTGTGTATTTAGAGATAGCCTAGTGGTGTAGACTTGAGCCTCCCCCTCCAGGGGTAATCGGTTGAAAACCTGGTGCGCATCTCTGTACAGGATTCTGGTCGTTTCATTATTAAAAATCATTTGCTGTAACGATAAAGGAAAACATTTTGAAGAAACCTGATGATTCTGGAGCTCGTCATAACGTTCTGTGAGGCGTGTAAAGTCTGCCTCATACTGAGAGGAACTTCTTTATCAAACTCGTCCAACGTGGACTTGATAAAGAAGTTAATGTTTATGTGCAGACGTCATATTATGAATAGCGTTATATGTGGGTTGAGGTAAAGTTGCCCTTCATTAAAATTAGCTATCGATAATGAAAATTTTGGATGTGTGGTACATCATTTACTGAAATAATTAGGTTATTATTTTTGTCATTATTACTTTGTATGAAGGTGCAGCATTGAATAATTTCATTTAAAAATTGTATCACATGTTTTTTGTTGGAGCGGTGTATTTAAAGAAGGTTGGCAATATAATTTTGATAATGAATGGAGGGTTGAAAGGATTTCCGTAAATAATATGTATCGGAATATATTAGGGTTAGAAAGATTAACGTATCAAATATATTAGGATTAAAACATTATAAAACCAAAATTGTTATTTACAGTGAATAATAAAATTTGCCACAATTCAAATAGCCAAAATGTGTATGCCAATTTTGTAATTAAAATCGTTAATCACATAACAGTACCTACAGTATTAACTTTCAATATTCGAATTTCATAAAACTGATTTTTACTTATGTATCTTATTGTTAGTATATAACACATACTACTATAACTTTAACTAAAAATGAAACCTAGTCACAATAATCTCTATTTAAAGATATGTTTTTATAATTATATCTTTGTGTTATACGATTATTGGAGAAGTTTCAAATGGTTAACATGTTAATTAGCAAAGAAATCTAGCGTACCCGCTTATAGAATTATGTACAAAGTAGTCTGTACAAAAATTAGGTATGTTACTCACTGTGAAACTAAAAAGAGCTATGCATTATCCAATTCGATAAAATATCGCATGAAGGATCCGATACGGGCCGTATGCGGATCCGGTCCGGCTCACTGACAGCTATATTTATTATAAGAAAGCTCGCCTATATTCAAACTTCAATTTAAATGATAAATATATTTATCTAAGTATAATGTCATATAAGAATTGTCAAAAATTATCTAGGTAAAAGGAGGTATAGGTAAATTAAACATAATTATAGTATACACATCCATGTAATGCATAGGTACTTGCCATTATAATGTATTTCAAGTTTATATAAGAATATAGTTGATATATTTTACTATGAAACATTTCATGAGTATCCTATATATGGGTTTAAATTGTGGTCCGAGCTGAACCTCGCTGCGATCAGCGTTAGTTTCGAAAAAGGACCTCGGATAAGGATGACGCTGTTCGGGTTCCGTTGAAAAAAGGTACCTACTTTACAAACCAGCGTATAGTTTAATAGATTGCATATTTAATATAAACGTTATATAATTTAATGTTGCAGTTATAGTTTTTACCTTGCCAAAAGCGTCTTAGAATTATACTCATCACCTATTGGTCGTACACAACTCGTAATGAATTCAAAAACAGATGAATTACAGCATTTACCATTCACGCTATCTTTCCTTTTACGCCGTAGTATTAGTATCAAGCCATTTCCAGACTATTCTATGGTTATCACTTTTAATTCGAACCAAACATTTTTATAAAATCCCGTCCGTTCGTATACCATGCCGATGGTGTTGATGTTATTAGAAGTAGGTATGACAACGGTCAGTGCCTGTATATGATCTACGCTTTATATGATCTAATATGTATATGCTTTAAATGTTTTAACATCGACAGCATATGTCTAAAATCCAGAGATTTCGATGTTTAAGTTAAAATAAGTTAACGTGGCAGCTGAATTTTGAATCGCTTGTAGGTATTGGAAAAGTTTACGCCATTTGTCGGTTATTCGTATTGGAAGAAGCCTTGATTATAATCAGGGCCGGATTATCCAAAGGGAATGTGTAGGCAACCCCGAATCAGGTAGGGGTACCAAGAAGCGAGAAAAAAATGTGAAATTTTCACCCAGTGAAAATTTAATTTGAAGCTTGTATCCTCAATGACTATTAGGCAGTAACGTTGTAATATAATGACAAATAGCATAATCATGAATATAATTGTTTAATGGTACAAAAAATGTATTTTAGGAAATTAGCAAATGAAAGTAGGCTAAAAGGATTCTAAGAAATGCATTGCCTAGGACTCCCGAAATGGTTAAACCGCTCCTGATTGTAATGATATAGTACAAATCAACTAAAAGTTCGTCGAAAACCTAATTGTCTGAAGCATGTCGTATCTATGTATCAGACCAGAAGTCACGCGTTTTTTTATTTATAATATATAAACCAAAAACGAGTGCATCAAAATACGTTTATTTATGATAGAACTGGGTGTCTATTGTCGATGGTTATATCATAGTAAGGTACGTTATAAATGAAAATTGTTAAGAAAATCATTAGAGTAGCATAGTGTGAATATATTTTTAGATAATTCGACCTGTTCTGGTCATTAATGGTAGCTTATGTAATTTTAAATACCACATTCGTTTTTCGTTATAACCACAATGATATTCCATTTTTTACACTGTTTCATAAATTGTTCAAATAAAAAACATTTAAAGAGATTATTATATTTAAAAATGTTCATTCACACTGATATCTCATTATTTTATGACATGAGAAGCATTAAATCCTAAGTGTGATTTTATAAAAAGCTTAGTTAGCTTAAAACTTGGGTCAAAAATCAATCACATTGTCTTCGTCAACGGAAGTCTAACCCAAACGGCTTTAGGAGAGGGCCCCATAATCTAATAAAAATATTTTCATATAAAATCAAACATATCGCATGCTTGATTTCATATGAAAATATTTTTTTAAGTTCAATGTAATGATAAGTATTTAACACATATTTTAATAAATTGAAATACCTACTTAACTTGACATCCTATTTTGAGGTTAGAATTTTTTTATGGTAGGTATACATATAAAAATATAAAATATCCCAAGAATCTAATGCTTCTTTTCTTCTCATTATAATAATATATAAAAATATTATAAAAACTAGTAATTAAAACTTAAATATAGTGTAATTCAATTAGTAATAGGTATGTAGTTAAATACTCATTGATGCTTAAAAATATGGTCAATCATAAAATGTTTAATATTAACATTGATTAACCTATGATCAATTAGTCATTGTTCTGTAATTTTATAATGTTATCCCAATGAAATTACTAGTTTTTATATTTTTGTGTACCTGCTTTTTTAGAAAGTAAATCTTAGTATATCTCATTTTTTAAGTAGTCAATGAAATCATGTTATAAAATCTTAAAATGATAACCAAATGTACAATCATTTTATATTTATTGAGGCAACATATTGTGTGGATTTTTGATGGTACGAAAGTACGTACGAAGGTACGTATTATACGTACTACGAAATTGTAGCTTTGTATTTAAAAGCATACGCTCTATTAGGAATAGAAAATTATCATTAAATTGACACTAATTGATAATTTTATTTACAGAATTTATGATAAGAATAATTTAACATTTAAATATTGTTTCTTTGTACAAATACGACTATCCGGAAATAAAGGCGCCATTTGTAAATTTTATTTGACAGGTAATTTAAATCTGAGGTATTCGAATTGATTGTAGGAAGCTTTCGCGACAAATTTTTCGCAAGAATACGCTAGCACGATCTTTGCGCGATAGAGAAAAACCTTGATATTAATTAAATACAAGCAGGCATGCAATTATTTCAAAAGCGTTTTGTTAATTACTTTATAGATTGCATATAAGTAGGTACATGCAATTTTGTTACGTTAGTTTAGCTTTTGCCAAAGTATACTACCCAACAGCCCATTGCGCGACTCAGAACGACTAGTAGCAATATTTTGCTTTTATTCACACACAGGTACACACATATGTGATTCATTGATATTTTTTATGATAAAATTTATGTTTATATGTAAATGATATTAAGTTAGAACTAAGGTTTTTGGATAATTTAGTGAAGTATGTATGTAGTTGGAGAACTTAAATACATATTTCAATTTATTGTTTATTTCAATAACACATACTCATTCCAATACATCTAGCATATATTATTAATTTTTATGTAATTAAGTAACGAATATGTGCAACCCATAAGTGTTCAAAAACATGCTTCACAAATTGGGCTCTTGTAGTATTCTGATAAACTTTTTAAAATATTCGCGATGTTATTAAATACAGAAAGAATATTCTTATGAAAAAACGTTCCTCAGAAATGGTCTTCCAAATTAAAACACCACCCCCTTATAAGAAGACATGAACTATATCTATTATATATAAAAAGATATCAACAGTTTTGACATTTATATGCTATATATTTTACACAACCATCTATGTATATTTGAATAACTGTTTAATGTCCGTTCACATTACCTGGTACGGTGTCATAACAAGATCTTGTCATAACGATACGGTATACGACATAGCGAAAATTCCAAAGTTAAAATTTTATATCGAGAACGCCCTGTCAAAGACGATGGTGGTTCCATCTAAGTAATAGTGCTGTCGTATAGGCGACAAAACGGTATTTTTCAATAGCAGTAGAAGCGCTACCAACGACCAAGAACAGTCACAGAACAGAATGTTGGGTACGGCACTAAACCTAACTACTACTCCTCTCCTACTGCTTTAATTCTAGACGCAGACACTTAACCTCGCCACCAAACCCGGTGAAGATGAGGTCATGAAAAAAGATGCGCTAGTGACCGTCCCTACCCGTCAATACATTATTCAACACACCGTGTATATTTTTGCCAAGATTTGAACCCAGGCGTCGTTTGCAAGACCCAGTCTCCACATCAATGCGACACTGATTCGGAGATTTAGGGTCCGGTGCTGTCTCTACCCTTCTGTCACTCCCGCTCTGATTTGAACCCGCGCCCGTCAATTTAGACATACTGATATCGTATCGGACAATGTGTACTCTACGCAATGTTAACCTGCCTGGCTATTCACATTTGATAATAAAAAGTTTACATTTAAAATATAGATACCTGTATGTAGATTATCGTGAAAGAAAATATTTAATGTGTTCACGTTCATATCACCGCGTGCAAAGCGCAAATGGATATTAACTGTCTTATATATGTACATTATGTTATATATACTGCTTTATGTATTATACATATTATATTGTTATTATTATTATATTATTACGCCAGTTCCTGCAAGGGGTACTTAATGAACTAAAATAATTACGTCTATGATGAGTTTTAATATCTATGTATACTATATTATTTTTCGCCTGCAATACAAGATGTTGTCAAAATCATCAAAATGTACTTTAAGGTATTCTTGTTAGAAATATATTTGCCGAATATTATTATTGGAGTCGCTGATATAATATAAAAATACATACCATTTACAACGTTTTGTCAAGAAAACGAAAAAATATTACAAATAACAGTATTTTTAATAGAAAATAGAGAAAATATTTTTAATAGAAAATAGAGCTAAACGTTTTGCCGAATAGGAAATAAAATATACGCTGTTGGTGGATATTTTAGATGAAATGCGAATATTATACGTAATACAATATTTATAAATAAATAATTATACATTTGTAATACGTACAACAAGCGTATCTATTATTGTAATAGAAAAATTTAAATAGTATCAAAATACATTTCCATGTTACATTTTGCATTAAGTATTAAATTATTATGTCCCTAGTGATAGTGGCCAAAAGGCAAGAATTAAATTTTCGAACTATGTTTTTAAAATTTAACATGTTTTTATGGAAAATCGATATTTACAATTTATATTCGAATGTAAATAAATATTTCGTTGTTCAAATGAAAAAGGACGTCTCTGAAAAGCTACCCTTTTTGACAAGAAAAGTTTCTTCTTTATTATCATTACATTCTACATTTATGGACATCTACGCGTTATCACAACGAAAACATATTTAATTCAATTAAAATAACTGATGTAGAATGATGTAGGATTAGCAAAAACCCTCAAAAATGGTATTAATTAGTAACAATGGTAATATACAACTACAGGTGATGAAAAATTGACATATATGTATATACTATAATAATAAAATGTAGTACCAATGTTATCACGGAAAAAGTACCGTTAATTTAGCTATCATGATTCACTGACAGTTAATCGATATGCGATGGAAGCTTCAAATTAAATGTTGGTTTCAAGAAGAACGTAGTTATGTTTTAGGTATTACCTAAGAGATCCAAATTATCTCATATCAAATACATAATATGTTTTTCTATTATGAAAGTATACAATAAAAAAAGAATAACACTATAAACAGAAGTTCGTAAAAAGTAAATGACTGCGTTCCTCATTAGGTTAGAGTAGGTATTATTTCATTGTGTTAGCGCGTGGATCAAATTCTATTAACATTTAATGTTTACTGTTGCACTGTATGTTTTAAATGAAATTTTCATATTTAAACTATAATTGTATACCTATTATCTGGCACTTAGCTATATAAGATAATTTCATCTCATCAATACTCTATCAAATACACAACTAGCATGTACACAAAAGCGCAAATATATGAGACTTCATAATAGTGGATATTAAAAAGTAACGTGTCTCTCCGCGGGTGGAATTAGAAACCTCATTTATTGTTATATAAATATTTAATGAAATCAATCCAAAAACAGTCTCCGATGACAGCAACGCAAGCGAAAACTCGTGATATTGCTTTGACAGTTATGGATTGTTAACAATGTCATTATATATTGCAAGGATTCCATCAATATCATATAAATAAAATTTAATCGATAATAAAGTTGGAAACATTCCAATCGGTAATAGGTGCTGGTGTAGGATTGTAGTCTCCCGTAGTTGCAGGACTCGTGCGACTTAACAAGTTCGTGAGTACAAGTTTACAGCCCCTCGTTGCACGAACTTATTACAATACTGTATCTCAAAATAAGGGCGCTTATTGAAATGACATCTGTCGTTTTTCAATCAAACTATATTTTCAATGGTCAGAAGGCTTTTATTTAAAAGAATTAAAACAACTAAGAATGAATAACAGTAAATAGCGCTTTAGCTGTAAACGTGCTATGCTAGTGGGGAAGTCAGTTTGACACATAAGCATGTATCTCAAACTTGCAGAGCACGTGATCAGAAGCAAAGATATAGATGTATTTGAGGCTATCGATTGGTGAAACTGTGATTAACTAAATTCCCGGTTTAATTACAGTGGCGCGACTTGTGTACTATAGGTATACTCAGTCAGCGTACCAATCCTATGGCAACCTGTATTCTAAAGGTGCAACTATGTCGCAGTTTTTTTTTTGCGAAGCAATATTTCCAAGTGTTACTAGTCAACATCTGACTACGAAAACTCATTTGTTGTTAGTGGATGTTGTTGTGACAAGTAACGTTGCTTAACTTCTGAAAACAACCTGCATGTAGTAACAATCGACAATATTTGACACCGATGTTTCCTAAGTAGGTTAACGTTACCTCAACGCAACATCATAAAATAAATTCTTTATCTGCCTTAATTTTTGGATTTTAATTTTAATATTTTGTTATTTTACAATATTGGCAGTAGGTATGCACGCGAAGAGCAATGGAAGCATTGCTCCACAAAAAATAACTGCGTTGTGGATACACCTTAAGATTGCTACTGCTGTACTTATGACTACTCCACGCTAAATGTTTACCGTTTCACGCCATTAATTATATGTATATTATGTACTATTTAAACTTTTTAAATGTCTATTGTTAACTGTGTTGCACCTGTATCTCTGCTATTCTAGTCATCTACGTGTTGTCAATGTGAAATGAAATAGACGTGTATGTGAATTTACGATTTGTTTTATTGCAACCTAAATACTACAATATGTATATAAATAAACAATATGATGTTACGTTTTATATATAAATGAACAATTGCCCACTTTAGATTTCTGTTAATCGCACAATGGAAATATTTTGGCGGCAAGCTTATTCCAGTTCAAGCTTAGTCATATTATTAACAATATTTTGTATAACCTAACATCCTGAAATATACTGCCAAAATGTAGTGCACTGGTGAGCGAGAGGTCCGAGTTCGAACACCGGGTCGGGTATTATTGGGTTTTTATAACTTGAAATTCCTACTAGAAGCTTAGTTTGGATTTGTTCTCGGTGTACGGAAAAAAACTTCGTTCCATAGGACGAATAATAAGTGAAAAGTCATCTGCCTACCATTTCAAGGTAATGCAGGCGTGATGGTATGTAGATATGTACATACATAGTGGGGTATCGTGGGTGTCAGCCATCCGGGGCGGAAGAAAATTTTGCCGCCCCCTTATAAGTTTATACCTATGTTTTGCTGTATGATAATCACGTCGACGAAAAAATAGGTCAACTACTGCCGCCCCCTGAACAATCCTTTTGCCGCCCCCTTAAAAGTTTATATGTTTCGCCATATAACAATCACGTCAACGAAAAGGCAAGGTCAACTAGCTTGATATATTGTTAAAACAGTTATTTTATTATTGTGAAATTTTGCCGCTCCCTGAACAATCCTTTTGCCGCCCCTTAAAAAGTGCCGCCCGGGGCGGGCCGTAATTGTTAAAGATAAAGTATAAGCCGAATGAGGTGAACATGCATGTGCAATTACATGAGCACCCAGGGAAGGGCAATTCTTCATATGATATGAACCTGGGTCGGTGTCTTCGGCAGGCGAGAGTCGGGCTCTAGCCCTACACCCAGGCCAGCATCACACGTGTACTAAAGACGCTAGTGTGGTCAAGAAAAATGTTTAGTTGAGGTCGAAAGAAAACTGTATTAACTGCTTGCAAATACAGAAGGCTAACAAGAAATTTAATAATGTTAGACAGTACATTATCCACAATTAATATATACTTAAGACTGAATGTTTGGATTTATTTAGTCACTTTAAACTGTGTATTAACAGTAAAATCTTTTTCGGTAATAAAAAACGCACAAGTTTTGAAATATATTTATTATGTTTTAAATATGTTTTTCTTTATACCGATCATCACAACCTAAAAGGCTATAAGCGTTATAATTTTTCGAACAAAACGGCCGAGTAGGCTAAAGAGGCCATGTTGATAAAATTTTAAAATTTCCAAGATGAATAGCGCCATCTAATGTCGAATAGCAGAGCTGTCTAACATTACATTTAGTAAGATCTTTGATATAAAAACAAAACAAGAACTATACTTCGTTTACTATTATTTATTTGCTTTCCTTTTACTCAGTCTTCTTATTTACCACATAACATTACTCATACAAAACTGTTAAATAAAGGTTTCCTAAAGTCTGACATTAAATATTAATTGATCCATTAACTGTCATATCACGATAAACCTTAAACAATTACCTACAAATATTTTATAATTAATGTCATGAAACATGGCAACCTTAGCCTTAACAGCTTCAAGCGAAATCGAAACGCGGGCAACACTGTGCCTACATAACGGTCATTCCTTAGGTGTGGATGGAGAACTGTCTTCAGCTTTCCGCTTACTGCCGGCGTTTTGTATTCTGCTCTTATCAGGCTTGTACTTTTCCCACTTTTTGTGGTTTAGCTGATCAAAGTCGTCACAATATTGAGCTATTTCTCGTAAGTATGTTGAGAGATGCAGTAATTCCCTATCCCTGTCTCTATTCAAATGTGCTTGCCGGAATGGTCGTATCTTCAAACCACTTTTCGGATTCATTATAAAGTTCCTTCTGATGTCATCAAACATTATTGTATTTTTGGAGCTATACTGTGGATACTTGCCCCATATTACACCTAACGGTTTCACCTGTAAGATTATGTAAAGACATAAAGGCAGGCCATATTAAAGCAGATATTGGAAATATCTCAACCCGAATAACAAGCAGCACAGCTTCATGAAAACAGTTTAATAAAAGGTCCTCTAGGCATATAACTATTTAGTTGGGGCAAAGGCATGCACTTAATTTGTAATACATATTTCCCAATCTTGATTTGGATGATTACCTGGTAATAACACAATTTAGGGGTTTTTCAAAAAGTGGAGATCTGGCTATATAAAGAGTGAAAAGCTGTAAAATGTCAGTGCAAAGAACATGTATGAAGGTCAAGTATGTGAAATGGTCGCAAACATACTCAGACATACATTTTTTTTATATTGAGCCTAACAGAGAGGTCACCTAATGGTAAGAGGTTACCACTGTCTATGGATATTTGAAACAGCTAAGTAGTTACCAACTTTTTGCATTGTACATGAGCTCTTTGCACTTTTTTTGAGGAACCCCATGCGCGATAAGAACGAACATGCAAATTGAACTATGGAGGACCATCAATTGCAGTAAAATGTAAGTTGTAAATTAATTGCAGTAAACAGTTCCAGAAGTGGAAAAAGGAAAATTAAAATATCAGACAGTAGTTTGAAGAATAATGAGATTGAAAAATATATTGTAGAAAGGTTTGATAAAACAACCTATGACAAAATAAGAGGTGGAAAGTGAACTAGGCCTAAATCTTTATAAAGAGTCTAGCAATAATATTTGGAATGTGAACTTATCCTTTATTTCTAGTATAGTCTGTCCCTAACCAAAAAACGACAGTATTTAACTACTAACTACACTATTTTAATTAGAAGGGAAACTTACATCTATAGTACCATACTTGGCTGTGTGGACAGTGATCATCGCCAAATAGTCGAGATAAAACATGATCTTATAGTCCTGGTGTGTGGACACACCAAGCAACCTCATCTTCTCCTCAATCCACTTCATGCCAGTGGCTGACCAGATTACAATATCATAATCTTCATATGCTGATGTAAGGAATTCATGAAGGAATGGACGCATCAATTCATAGCCTGTAGGAAAAATATATTTTTGATAAAGTATTATAGACATAATATCTCAGTGTTAATGTGTAGAAACTGTATTTATAAGTTGATTATAAATACAGTTATTTTAAGAATGAACACAAGTTACCCTAACTCAAATCTATGGATTCATGACGGACCATTAATAAATCTTGATTAGATTTGAGACCACTTCAGTCTTCCAATTGTGTGGAACACTGACAACATTAGTTCTGCCAGATGTGTGAAAGTCTATCAACCTGGATTTATTAAAAGTGGTAAAAATTGCATTTTTCTTCTCATTTGGAGAGAGTGATTGTTCAAGAGTAGAATGATGACAGTTGTTGATGATGATGCTGATTAGATTATACTAATAATAATTTGGAATACACACTTCATATAAGGCACTTTGATTAGCAATTTACAACAAGTTATTATACCTGCCTATCATATAAAGTTTTATTACTTACATTGATGACACACATGTTTTCTAAATATTAATTCCTACATAGTCACAATTAGTTTTAGAGTATGATGCTGATCATGATAGGTATCTCTAAGGACTGTCTTGATAACATCACACTTTTATTGATAAACTAATTTTTACACTATTAGAACATTGGTTCAAAGTTTTGACTGTCACATATTATAGTCATATTATTATTGTAAAATTGATTTTAGTTGTGGTTTTCAGACATACACTTACCAGTTTCAGCGACAGACCTGTGATCAAACAGAGTATAATCTATATCTAGGACCAGTAACTTTTTGTCAGCTCTTGGCTCATTCAAAACATTAATTTTGTAGTCACGGACTCTCTTGTTTATTTTTGCTAGATAAACCTGGAATTGAAAGACATTGATTATAGTATAAATGATTAAGTTAAACCTAAAACTAACTGGTCATACTGACAGATCTTAAGTGATAATTTAATCAATCCAGGTATAAATTTTGGGACAACTTACATTTGGCCACCAGAGTTCAGGTGGCAACTATGCAGAGACTGGGCTATGATAATCAGAAATCTAATGAAATTATATACATATCCAATTTGATATATATATATATATAATTATATATATCAAGAACTTTACACAGATTAAACACTAATGTTTTTCCCATTAATAATTGACTTCTGTAACCATTAAACTTGCAATCTGCAGCTCAGCATTCAAAATCACTGATAAAGTAATGGGCAAGTAAAACATTTAAGCAATTGGTCTGATGATCATCAAATAAAATAATACCTGATTGTGAGATCGTAAACTACATTTCAGATAAGACTAGATGCTGGAAGGATTTATTACAGTTAAATTCAATGAATTTTTTGATATATTCTGTTCTTACTCCTACTAAGTTCTACCGAGTTCAAAATCTTTTTTTACATTTTTTAGTGTTAACTTTCATTAGTGTCTATCATCACCTCTTGATTCTCAACATCTACTTCCTCCTCCTCAATATCCAGATCATTGACGACCTCATCACCAACATCGGGTTTCGTCCTAGCACCTTCGATTGCCTCTTCTAAGGAACCCATCATCATAATTTTCAGATTCGGTTTGAGGTTCAAGTGTAACAAGGTGCAGTTGTCAGTTGCCACTTTTCCTATAACGGAAGGTATAGAACGATAAGATTGTGATAATGTGTACTACCTAATATAACATCTTCATTATTTTAGTATCTTGTAATTCATACTGATTATTAAATGTTCTGTAGGACATATTAAGAATTACATGAGAAACTAAATAGTTCCTAAATTATCGCCTTGCAAGTATTTTTTAATGATATTATGTCATGTGTCTACATATAAGCTTTTATAAAATTATGTTTTTACTGGCTCATTGGTTGTGTTGGTTGTAAATGTGACTGCCGATTGGGAGGTCCTGGGTTCAATTCCCGGGTTGGGCATTACTACATTTTACTAGTAGTGACTTGGAGTCTGGATATGTGCCCAGTGTATGGCAATAGGCTCACCACCTATTCCATAGTGGGACGTAAACGTAACTAGTGAAACGTGGAAGTGTACCACATTCATTTGCCTACCTCTTCGGGGATTACAGACGTGATGTTATGTTTACGTATTTTTAACAATGACAACATTTTAAAAGATTCGCGTTAAAAATTATATTTGAGGTCACTTTATTATATCAAACAAATAGTAGAAAGATTCTCTGATTTTTTTACGGTAATTAGGTTACGAAAATCTACGTTTGAGAATGTCGCAAAAACACGTGAAACATTATATCAATGAACATCGTTTAATATGGGAAATCAATGTAGGTTTTTAGGCGTTGATAAATAATATATTTACCCTGAAATTTAACGTTTAGTAGCTTCTGTCTTTCCGGTCGAACGCCCGTAGCATTTTCTATGGCGATTTTTAACATTGCTACAGAATCCGAAGGCGAAAGTTCTGGTATATCATATTCTTTCCCATTCCACTTTACACTTAATTTAATAGGGTTATCGTTTATATCACACATTTTTCCATTAAAATATTAGTGAAACGTGAAAATAGTGTAAGTGGCACTAGCGACTGGCAGGTGACATGACACATAAACAAAACAACGTTTGACGCTAGGGATGTCCTCAAACTTTCCATTTAGTTGTGAACAGTGAATCTTACCGATCGGCATGAAAAAACCGTTCGATTTCAAAATTATATTAATTTTTTGTTAAATACAATAAAGAAGTGTCGTTGATTTACACAACATATTTTAAAAACATGATGAATGTACAATTTTTGTCCAAAAAAACATTCGCCCGAACAGGGACTTGAACCCTGGACCCTTGGATTAAAAGTCCAATGCTCTACCGACTGAGCTATCCGGGCTGTGGAAAAATTATGGAAAAAAGTTTATATATACGTATTTAATTCCTGGAAATAAGTATATTTACATATTTATACATCGTTATACGGTGTAATATTTTATGTGTACAATTGATCGTAAAAAGATTAATAAGATTACATAATATCAAACTGTTTAAAAATCACGATTAAAACGTTACTTATTGGATCATATAGGACGTCCTTAAAATAAAACTAAATTTTATTTAATTCTATTTTATTTTAGATTTTATTCTAGATTTTATTTTATTCTAGCTGTGTTTTACTACTGTAGTTTTACCCGTATATAACTTAAAAGAAATTGCCGTTAAATAATCTTGTTAGCAGACAATAATTTTTGTTATTTTTTGCGTGGTAGTAATATGTATACGTTTATTGATGTATAGTATATTATATACGTACTGTAGACTGACTTGAGCAGTGTTGAATAATTGTAATTTCATATTATATCCTAATCTACGCCCCAAAATAACACGCTGTGGAAGTTTAACTTCATAGAATTGTCTTTAAAATGAAATAACTTTATAGGTGGCTAGTTAAGGGCATTATATTTAAAGGTGTGCAGAAAATTATAGCATCAGTATACACTATAGCGTTTATTATAAATCCGGCTACATTATACAAAAATAATTTTTCAAATCCTTGTGATAGTTGCACATGCACGCTCGCACACGCACATTTTGTTTTTAATTAACAGATATTAGAAATGTTAAGTATTAACACTATTAGTGTAATCCGTTTTGGCCTTATTGTTTTGATTAAATTTTAGACTAATTTATTAATCTTTGCGCTGTTGGATTACCAAATAAATAAACCAATAAACCAACAGTTTTAGAGATTAACACGAACTAACAAACAAGACACTTTTTTCACTGTTACATATATTTATATAGATTACCATGCTTAATGTATTTCGGTGCATGTAACTCATTAATTTGTTTTACAAATAGTTCTCTGGTTCGTAATTCGGATCCAATGTGTTCGTTCTTATAATTTCTTTGTAGACGAAAGCTGATTTTCTGGGCGTTCTGGTTCGTTCCGGACTAGAGAAATCCACTTCATAGAGACCGAATTTGTCACTGCAAAGATTAACAAAGGTTATTTCGGTTGTCACATTAGAAAGAAAGAAAGACAGAACGAATTGGTTTATTTTGGCTTACATTGCTCGTAATAATAAAAATGTAAGTATGATAACTTAAAAAATAAAAGTGATAAAAATTAATAAAAATAAAACAAAAACAAAAATTTAACACGCAATGCAAATTCACTGCTAGGTGGAGCAACACTAAGCTGCAAAACGGTTGGGTCTCAGCGATTGTCGCGACTACGTCGCAGCGCTGATTTTCGGACTGAAAATCGCTGAGTCCCAACCGCTTTGCGGCTTAGTGTTGCTACACCTAGCAGTACATTTGCGTTGCGAGTTAAATTTTTGTTTTTGTTTTATTATTATGAATGTTTATAGTGTACACATTTTAGTGTACACATATAATTTATTTACTGTCAGAAAAGAATAACGTACTGGTAGGTAGAGACTATCGATTGCCAAATGTCTCCTTCCAGATGTAACCAGCTATTTTATACATTTGTCAGTCCCTTTACACACGCATGCTGGTTTCAGAGAACATTAAAACTCAAATTGGTGTATGATGAAATCCAAAAACGTCATAAATACTTTTGTCGAATTGTCTTTCACTTTTAAAATTGCGATATCAATATTTCATATATACATGTATGAATATATCTAAACGGTCGTTTTAACCTATCACATGCTAAGAAATCCGAGGCCAACAAACCTTTAAAAAGATCTAATAACAATGAAAAAACAAAAGAAGACATACTTATAGCCTTGATTCCATTCAAAATTATCCATCAAACTCCAAGCTGAATAGCCCTTCACATTGCAGCCATCGTCTACAGCGTCCAGCAGAGCATTGAGATAGTTCCTGTAGTACCGGACGCGGTCATTGTCGACTAGACCCCCCGCAGTGGCCCAGCCGTTCTCAGTGACATAAACTGTTGGATTATTGTACTGTTCTTTGATTTCCCTCAGGACGTTGTAGAATCCCCAGGGAACTTCCTGTAATTTTCGTATACATCATCAGGTTTTTTTTTCTATCGTAAAATTGCGTTACCATTGGTATGCAATAATATATGTATTTGAGTTTCAATAGTTTTTAAGGCTAAAATTCATCCAAAAAGTGAGACAATTAAATAGTTATATCATTTCCTTCGAGTTTGTTCCGATTTGATCCGTTTACTTACAACAAAAAATGTTTCCAATTTCACACTTACATGTAACCATATTGATGAAGACTGCGGCCAGGAGTTATTTTTCATAAAAACGACACTCATATCATCCTTTAGCGATGGCACAGGAAACATGCCAGTAACGGTCGCATCGCGATACGCTAACGAGGTGGTGTACGTGTTCAGCCCATAGAAATCAGCCGAACCACGAATAAGGGCTACATCGGCAGCTGACAGCACGGGCAATCGAGATTTCTCAAAACCTTGCTCTTTACTTTTAAGTGCGACTTTGCGTTTCAATTCCTCGGGATAGTCTCCGTCTTTCGAGAAAATTGGATGTGCGTATTGACCCCACTGTAATATAAAATGCGTCTTAAACAATATCAACAGCATTTGGATTTTTTGTTGATGAAATCATAATATTAAATTATTAACTACTATTATAATAATTTATTTTAATTGTTTATTTATGTTCTGTCTGCAGAAGTGTATCATAGTCCGCGAGGCGCTGCAATGCTATAAATGATAAATATAGGTACTGGCACAACAGCGTCTTCATCTGAGCCAATTACACAGGACGTGGTTAGGATGAAGGATGAATCCAAACATAATATTATCTTTTCGTAACACAAATCGTATATTTCTGATAATCACTGATAATGATCTATATTCTCACGTAATAACACTTGCAGCATGATAACAATTATTCCCGTTATCTCCATTTAAGATGGTTGCTCCGCTACCAACAACACGCTCCGCTAGAGTGACTTCTTAATCGATTGTCACTCTTCACGTTCCATTTGACGACGACCCAACAAATATAGTAAACTTTGTAGTTCTCAAGTGTATACATATTAATTATGTACATTACAATAATTAAAAGTATTTGAATATGGAAAAGCAATTACTATACGTGTATATTCATCTAAAAATAAGTCTTTGCAAGTCAATGAGAAGACTACTAAGCCACTCATAAGCTAGACAGCTTATGAGCTAGACAACTTATGAGCTAGACAACTTATGAGCTAGACTGCTATAAGTCTGTCCGACTTTTCCTCGTAAATAACAATGTGTACATTAGAGAGGAATATGACAAGAACAAAATGAAACTTACATTAAATTGCCGAGCATCTATAGCTGCTTGATGATCATCGAACGAGTCTGATGCAGGATGTATCCACGGGCAGCTGATAGTAATGCCTACGGTTCCGTTTTGCGTTTTCCTATATTGCTCATCGTATAGTCTGTACACTTTTGCGTGAGCAAGAAGTACGTTTTTGGAACACATGTATTCGGCAATACCAGTTATATTCAACATTGGTGCTCTTATTTTCGATCCGTAACCTTCGTAGCACAACTGCTGGGGCTCGTTTATAGTTATCCACATTTTGACTCGATCCCCGAAATTTTCAATTAAAACCTTTGCGTAACTCACAAACCAATCGACCACGTCAGCGTTCGCCCAACCTCCCAACAGTTGCAATCGCTGCGGCAAGTCCCAATGGTACATCGTTACCAACGGCTTTACGTTCTTGTCCAATAATTCGTTTATGAGTTTATTGTAGTAATCGATACCAGCTTGGTTAATTTTATTGGCCATACCATCTGGTAGAATCCTAGTCCAGGCAATGGAAAATCTGTAGAAATGTAGGCCAAGTTCTTTCACCATTTCGACGTCTCGTTTGTACAAATGGTAGGAGTTCGCCGCTATGTCACCAGTACTTCCATCGTCTACTGGTGACGGTCTCATATGTGTTTCAAAATCCCATATTGATAATCCTTTACCTGAAAATATATTTTCTAGAGTGATAGGACTCTTGACATGGATTCTATAGCGACATAGCCTACAATTATTTTAACCTATAAACAATACTGAAAGCGAAATCAAAATTAATGTGAAATGAATATTTAAGCAACAGCAATAGATACCTACTTTGTGTGCGTACATATACGTTTCTGTTATCTATAGATAAGTTATTTAAGATTCCGCACCATCCTCATCTCAACCCCCCTAATCACAAAGCATAGGCGGTAATATCAAAATCAATGTAACATGATATTTTAGTAACAGCAACAGATGTGTGTACATTGTTTCATGTTTGTGCATGTTAATTGTGGATAAATTGGTTAAGATACTTACCGTCCTCATCCCAGCCTCCCTCAATCTGATAAGCCGATGTGGATGCGCCAAACATAAAGTTATCTGGAAACTTTCTTACTCGACTGTTCGATAATACAGTATTCTGTCCAACTAGAAGCAAGATCCTGAAAATATGTTACCTCTTTATATCTATTGCTATACAACTTTACATGAATGTAGTCTTTGTAATTAAGCACAAAAGCGTACTTACTTAGGAACTAAATTATTGTTTTTTTTTAATATAAGATCAATTTTGCAATATTTTGTGAAATTTGTTGTAAAGAAAGACTCGGAGCTGAAAAACTTGTTTTGATATATAGGAGTGTGGATGTCAAAAAAACACTACGTAGTTTGCCCCGCTCACCGCATTGAATTCTCATGATTTCAATTTTATATTTTTGTAATCATTCAATTTTTCCAGACGTTTTACGCAGCTGCTGCGCGACGGCATCGTGCCAAAAACATTAACAGTGAGAAATTTAAATGTACAATAAATTAACAAAAGTTGAGTTACAAATAAATAAAACAATAGCAACTTATAAATACGTACGAAAATAATTATAATCATAGATAATGTCAAACATTTTTTTACATGAAACAATACATAAATATTTACCCATAAAACGCCGCTCGAGCCATCTTACCACCAATGTAAGAGATTCGACTCGTTTCACCCAGTGGCTTTATACTCCTTGCAACACATGATCGTCGATAATTGAACAATCTACATATGGCTATTTAAACGGGCGATCTAGACAATGCATTCGATACGTATGACATTGAGAACTAAGCAATTCATTTTACACATAATAGGATTTCGTATTAGCGTACAGATTTATTTTTCGCCAGGCCATATTTACATTAAAATGGTCATTGCGTAATCCAAGCTGCTGTGGATGAGTGTTTGCTGTCCATAGACAAATGCAAAGGAGCCTTTAAGCCTGACCAATATTGAACGAGCCATCTTGATGAAGACAGAACACCGTTGATGCAGGTCTCTTAGAATTAGTGGTGGCTCGGAGTCCGGGTTTTTGGCAGGTGTATAGCAATACGCTACCCCCCTATTCCATAGTGGAACGTAACACGTATATAACTAGTGAAATGTGGACTACATCTTCAGGGATCACAGGCGTGATGTTACGTTACAATATTTTAACATGCAGGTTACTAGTGCATGCTTAGGCTGTGTGAACTCTTTTTAGAATAACTGTACCCAAGAGCGGATCCATCTTCTGCGCCAGGGGGGTCACACAGTCGTGATCAAGTCACAAGTTATAAAATTTTGATATTAATAGATACAAGTAAAAAGTAGGTATTTTATTTATAAATGTAAGTAGGTACTATACTTAAAAATATCTATCTATATTTAAATAACAAAATCAATTTTCCTCTCATTGACTGCCTCGTTGGCAAAGGTAATCCATTCAAAGGAAATTCTAACGTAACTGCTATGTAAAAATTATACTTGCGTCATTAACAGTATTATTAAAAATAATTTTAAATTCTTAAAATTATTCTTAATAATTTTTAAAATCATTGCGAGACCTTTGAAATTCAAAATATGAAAAGTCTATTGGATTCACTTGTCCGTGGTTTGCCTTGCTATGTAAGTATATGACGAGCTTCTGAGGCCGGCTGGATGTGGCATAACGCAGCTTATCTACCGCCGCCGACAGGCCGCAGCGTCGGCGGCACGGGGCGATCTACTCTGCTAATCATGGTTCATCATACTAATCATGATTGATCACCAAGCATGGGTTGTATGGACAAAACAAGCAGTCATCACCAAGCATGGATTGCATGGACAAAACATGCCTGTGTGGTGGTCTATGTCCAGCAATGGAATGAGACATGAGGCAGAACGAAAATAAAACAAGCTTTCGACAAACAAACACTTATTGAAAAAATTTTAAATTTAATCATCACCATACATTCATTTCGAACTATGTTCATTTAGGACAAAAAATAAATCACTCCATATACCATAATTTTATAAATACTTTAACACAGTATCACTACAGCCAAATTTGTCCAGAATTTTTAAGAGGTACATTTGTTTTTTTTTTCAAATAATAAGTTTGAAGATTTCATTGCGTGGCTTTTCCTTTACAATTATGTAAATTATTAAACGAACAGGAGAACAATATTAAGAGACAAATTTTATTAGGTTGTATCAGGTACATTCCTCATCGTGCCTTACGAGAAATACTTATGGCTTCATCAGATCTCGTTGTGCTGATGTTACATCGTCTAGAACGTAACTGAAACAAAAAATATCATGACAGTTGTAACGTTATAGGTACAGGGTTTTGGATCTGGTATCGGACCTTCACACGTGATGTTTTGATCAGACCTCAGGTAATCTAATTAACATTACATATCAAGTACATATACATAATTATACATTCTATAGTTACAAAGTTAGCACAGTGTTTTAAATTTGGTTCATCCACTTCGAGGTTCTGGGACTAAGTTGAGGGCTTTATTTCCGAACCATTTTTATATGTATTTGTTTATAAAAACAAAATTACAAATAATGAATATGAAATCCATATTATATGCTCTAACGAACAAAATAATCTTCATCAAAAACATAGACAACACCTTAGCATTCTTCACAATGTTCTCTAAGGCGATTATCACCCAGCGCGGCGCACTCCCGCGGTTGGCGGTTATCCGTTGATGCCTAACGCACAGTGCGGAAGAGCGGCGACCGCGCCGCCTACACCTCGCCGTGCGGGGAGGGGCAGCGCCAGCGCCTCGCATGCAAGATATCGCATTACTGCGGGAATCGGTGCGGTTCCGGAGTGCGGACATTTACGTGATATTCAATCATGGAATCAATCCGCGCAGAAGCTCTCTCTCCGCGCACGGCCGCCGACAGCATAATCGCCTGAACAGTGAAGTCTACCAATCCGTAATTGGCCAGCGCCCTATAGTCCTTAGCCTTTTAATTCTGAGAAGAGACCTGTGGCCAGCTTTTCAATGATAAAAAGGTTGATAATAATGACGAATAATTATAGAATGTGTTATATTAGGTCAGTAGTTACATTTTTGTCGACAGTAAACATAAATTAACCATCTTTAACCTTAATCCCCGGCGATTTTCGCTCGTTTAATCTCTTCTTTTTATAATCTGAAATGAAATATACGATATTAATTGAAAACATTTATCAAAAGATCAAAGCGGAAAGAAAATAAATACATATATGAATAAACTTACTTGTGCTCATTCGATTGGTATTTAGTTTTCCAACATTACTTTGCTGTTGCTGATAAACCTAATGATAAATGGAATTAAGAAAATTAATGTGAAAGGAAAAAAAATACAACAAGAGATGTGGAATGTTGTGCTCTTGCAAAAAAGAACCCAGGACAATTATTTAAAGATAAGAATGTAACTACCATATAACTGTCGCTATTTCGAAGTGTTGAGATGTCTCTACGACGTCGCCACTATGTGTGTGCGAGTACAGGGCCAGCAGTCTAAGACCATCCAATTGCGCCGAGGAGTGAGACAGGGCGATGTTATATCGCCGAAATTGTTCACAAGTGTATTGGAGGACATGTTTAAGACGCTGGACTGGAAAGGTATGGGCATAAATATAAATGGGGACTACATCTAACACTTGCGAGTCGCAGACGACATAGTCTTGTTGGCGGAGTCGCTGCATGAGCTGCAACAGATAC